>CAIGRQ010289659.1:0-20028 GCA_903798375.1 Fraxinus sp. D2006-0159
GGGGGAAGTGATTGAAAAATTAAGGTTGGACATTTTATATCACCTGAGTTTTGAAAAATAAAGTTTGGTCCCTGATTTTTGAATTATAAATTTCAAACCCCTGATTTTTTATAATTTCTCGTTTATTTGGTTTTCATAGTTTAACTCATAACTCGATCCAACTCAATCCACCTACACAGCCAACACATTCAATCAGTGTAAAAATAACAAAAAAATCGACCCAAATCATTCGGGTTTTGCCCACCTCTAATTATGACCAATAAATAATATTTGATAGATAAAATAAATATTTACAAATCAATAATAATATGCGATTATGATTGGTACGTAGTTGATACTATAAATTGTATAATATTATTTATCTTAATATATTTAATTATTTGTTTAATTAATAAAATATAATTATCATGATTTTTAAAATTTAAAAATAAATTTTGAAATTTTGAAATTGTATCTTTCAAACACGTTATATACATATTCTTCCACAATATTTATTGTGAAAATGACACTGGAATCTGGGCAACTTACTATATGGGCCAGCCACAAGGGTAGGAGAATATGGGCCGCACGGATATCACTCCTGAAATTATTTAGCCCTTGTTTGGTGGCTATTTTTTTTTTTTTTTGAAGAAATATTGTTTTGAATGATGAATTTTTGGAGAATGAATTGTTAAAAAGTAGAAAAAAAAATATTTTAATTTACGTGTAAAATATTTTATTTTGTGAATATAATTAAAAATAAGTCTGCAGAAAAACAAAATTTAGAAAAATGAGGGACAAACGGGAGCTTAGAAAATTGAAAGGGAGGACGTGCACAACCTTAATCAAGTGTCATTGACCAAGTTGGGCACGGAATATTAAACGCGTTACATACATCATACATGGTAGGCAACTAGTAAGTATCATGTTATCCCACCTTGCTAGTGGGCAACCAACACATGTTGTTGTCCCACAACAAACACTGAAATAGTCCATCAACGTTAAATTTCATCAACTTGTTAATATTATTGGTTTATTTCATAATACTAAAAATTGACCATATACATATATTACATGTTTCTTTTGTAGGGGGGTAGATTTGTTAATGAACGAACACGGAGTGTATTAATGAGACCGAAAGACAAAAGAGGATGGTCGAATGTACATAATGAGATACAATTTGAACCTCGTTTTTGGAGAAAAAAAAAGAAATTTGAAATAGTGATTTTTTGAAGAATGTGTGATTAGAAAATGAAAAAATAATAATTTATATTTAAAATTACTTTATGGGAGAATGTATGGGTGTAAATGAGTTTTAAGAAAAATAAAGTCCAAACATAAGCTAAATGTAAAGGTTATTGTTGAGTTTGTATAAAACAACTTCTTCTTTATTTTCTAAAATTTCTCAATTATTGTTGTGAAAGTAGGGTTGCCGAAAAGAAAACATATCTCTGAATTCGAAACAAGAATGAGTTTTTGGTACTAATTAAATTCAATCTTGGGTATGAGTATGAGTACATATTTAGGATTCATATTCTTCTTCTTTCTAAATTCTGTGATACAGTGATACGACAAAAAAGGGATCCAAAATGTGGATGGAGATATTTCTTTTTTGCGATTAGGGTCTCCGTTCTCGACCTTTCTCTTCCCTCTTTCTATTTTTGCAACTTCAATTTCCACTAATGATGACCTCCTCTGCCGTATTCCTTTTAAATTTGAAGGATCCAAGCCGGTTCCCATACACATGCCCTTTTCATTTCGGGGCACTTCTTTGGTGGCCGTTCACTGCATCACTAGAGGTGACGGCCAATGGGCGACACAGATTAGACATAATCTTTCTATAGATCATGATTTTATCTCCCATGTTTATCGGGAGGGGAACCAAGTTGCTGATTGACTTGCTTCTGTTGGATGGGATATGTGCAAATATTAGGAGTATGATCTCATTGATATTTAACGTGGAATTCGAGCTCTCATTCAAATAGATACATATGTTTTTCCTAGCATTAGAGAGCGTTAGGTTGATATTCACTTGCTTCTTTATATGGGAAATATTACTTATCTTTACTCCTATTCACATGTTGCATCTACTTGCTTTTGGAAAGTCTCGTTTATGCCCCCTTCCTTTTATACCTGTGGATTTTGTTTTTATATATGTGATTGGGGCATCCAAATCTCATCAATATTTCCTGGTGGAGCCTGAAAGCCCACTAAAGCTATGCTTATGTTTTTTACGGAAAAAAGGTTCCTAACAGAGCTAGTTAAAGGTTTGACAACTGTTACTTGCACTCTAGTTTAAATGTTTTGCTCCCTTGTTTAATTTTGTGATATCATAACTTGAAATTTAAAATGAACAATAAACCAGCATATTTAAAGGGAGGGATATAAAACATTCAACTAATTGAAATTTTGAGAATTTGGAGATTATATGCCGTAAGTATAGACTGCTACACAAGGAGTTTAAATTCCGAACCCTCTCTATTTTCTCTCTCCTTGTATTTGGTATTTAGTAGGTTCCATAATGCAAGTACTTTATGTTATGAGTTCTTATTGACAACCTGCATCACTTTATTACTTTCATGGCTTTAACTTGATTAAAATTGAAACTTATTTGCTAATAAGGAGTCAATTCTTAGTTCTATAGTTATATGTTATGAGCATCTCAATTTTATTGGAATACAACTAAAATTAATCTCGTCTCAATCATTTTGTTATAGTTTTTTTTTTGTTTTTCTTTCTGCGTCATGGGGTTACACTTAAAAATAAAAGGCTTTTGTGTGTCAGGCCCCCTTTTGGAGAGAGAAGAAAGGTCAACTTTTTGGTAAAATTAGTAAAACGGTCACTTCTACATGTTAAATATCAATAATATCCTTTTTTATTGACAAAAATTGTTTTGCCATTTGGTAGTTGGACAACTTTTTAAGACAAATCTTGGAAGTTTTCAAGAGAAGATTCATTTTCGCGAGATAATTAGTTGGTATGCGAAACAATTTCAACTGTTTTAGAGACACTTCGACTAATCAAAGATGGTTGAAACTGTCTGATGTAGACTGTTGAAACTATCTAGTGTGGACATTTTGACTGATCAAGACAATTTCATGTGTTTATGTTAGACAATTGAAAGTATCCGATTAGTTGAATTGTCTAGCATACCAATCAACCGTCTCACGATAATGAATCTTCTCTTGGAAGTTTTTGAGATTAGCCTCAAAAGTTGTGCACTTATCAAGTGAGGTTAGGTTTTCTAGGAATCCAACAAACTCTATATAATATTTTTAGTGATTTCATTGAATATTTCACGACTTTCCATACACCTCCTTCAAAAACAAATGGAAAATGATGAAATAAAATGAGCCAAGCTAGGTAAAAAGGAAAGGAAAAATATTGAGTCATAATTGTTTATGGAAAACATTATATATAAAGAGTTTTGTTGGACCAGTGTTAAAAAGTTTCACACTTTATTTTTAAATGTTTTTAGATGCTCTTTATCTAAAAGAGCATATTTTCTAATATAGAGAACATCTTAGATGAATATTCAAAATAAATTGTGGAACTTTTTATAAACATTCAACAAACTCTCTTCCTTATTTTGCTTGTTCCAATAAGTAATTATGATTCAACATGTTTTCTCATCTTTTTCACTTGCTTCTCTCCAAATCAGTAAATAGAAAGTAGTGAAATAATTAATGATGCCATAATAGAGTGGGTATGGCTCTTTAAATTTGAAGAATTAAAATCCCTCTTTATATTAAATTTTAATAATAAAAGAGTTTGTTGGACTTTTTAAGTCAAAGGTGACTATAATAAAGATGATGAGACCAATAAAGAGCCTATTGGTGATGCTCTAACATGTTAGGAAACAGATGACATTTGATAATAAGAAATGATGTCACTAGGTTTTCCATGCACATGTATGTTTTTTGTGCCTTCCTTCTAAAAGGCACTCAAAGCAACTTCAACTATCTTTCTTGAGTGCATGTCTAGTGAGGGGATCACACTACCTCTTGCCTCTCCAGTTTTCCTTCCAGATTTTGCTTCAATCTGATGTTTCTCAATTTATCATGATTTTTTTTTCTTTAAATATGACATAATGATCCTGAACATGTTTCCTTATTTGATTTGTGATGAAGTTAGGTTTAGATAATACCCTTCACGTGTAACCTCTAGTATCTTTTAAAATGTACTACTTATGGAGGGGGCATAACCTGACTTCTGAACACTTTTACGGGCACTATAAGTTTGCGAGCTAAAAAAAAAAATCCTTTTTATAAGGTGAAAGAATTAAGAATTCCAAAGTCAATTAGGCCACAATTTTACTACTTATGGTTAAGTTTGTGCTGCCTACTAATCATAAGAACTAAGAAGCTATTTCAGGATGACAGAGGAAAGCGGCGGTTAAAAATGCACAACAGTGACAATATTTAACAATATAATTTTTTCCTCTACATGCTATTTAAATAAGATTTTTCAATTTAACTCAACACGCCAATATAGAATATAAATATGTGAAACATCAACCACAAGAAAACACCAATTTTTAACGTGATAATAACTCCGAGTGAAGGGAAAAATCCATGGGATAAAATCACAATCCATTAGGACCAAAATAGATATTAGAATGCTCTATCTCAAGATTTATGCTTAAATCTCGAGTTACCCCCATCAAGTACAGCATTCTTGGATCACCTCAACATTACATGCATTTTAGATGGAAGTCAAAAACAACATTAACAAGGAGAGGTTAAGATATCATCAAATACATCAATTTTAATCCTTTTAAGACCTGCTTTGAAGAATTCAAATGGTGAAAAACAAAGCAAGAGCGTGTATTTACAAGTGAACTAAACTACTACTATGCCCTTGTAGTGCAGTCTCTGTACCTAGCCGAATAACATGGAAAAATAGGATTGATGTTGATTTTGAAAGCGTTGAAAGAATGGTTTTTGTTCTTCAGTGAGCCTGGTTTTCCATTATTAGGCTTCTCCCATGCTGTTCTTGGAGGTAGTGACAGAGCTACATGTTGTCATGTGTGGAGTGTGGTTCATTGACCCCACGTAATTTTGGAATTTTTGATTTTTTTATAACTTTTCTCCAAAATTTAATTTTTTATACTTCCTCTTTTGAGCATTGTGCACGACTTTTCCCGCCCAAATTTGAAATCACTAATTAATTTTCATTCCTCCCCAACATCAAAGGTTGTCAAATCCATCAAAATCTAACATCCGTGACCTCGTCGATGCTGGCAATGGCCACAAATACTTAGCCCTCAGACCACCTCTATTATCATCTCTCAAGTCTTAACTCACCGTTAGGGTTACGTTATTTTGAAAAATATTTACAACTTTTTTACCTCACATTGGATGTCCGGCTCCACCACTACTTGGAGGTATTTTTTGTTGGGATCTATACCTTCTTTTTATTTTTGCACTTCTCCATCTCTAGTAGGCAATGAAATATTTTGGTATCAAATTGTATTCTTGATGTAATCTCATTAGATTTAGGTAAATCTTGAGAAATAGGCATTATAAGTGGATGATATTATGTTATAATATTTACTTTGGTTGTAGTTGATTTGCCCTGTGGATAACCCTTTGATGTGAAGTGTTTTATTGCTTTAAAAGCCTGTTACCTTGTCGTTGAATTTTCATTATTTATATTGTTTTGATTGACTTGTTGAGTTAATTTTAAAATTCACTTTAATCACACATTGAGGGTGACCCTCAAGTTCATCCTGCAAACTTGGCTCACAAGAATTTCCTGATTTTTAATTTTTTTTATTAACTTGGGACTCTCAACATGACAAAGCTGTTTGGTCTCTTTCACCACAGAACTGAGCAAGTATTAATATTTTACAAAATTGGGAAGGAAATATAAAAAATTGTATGGTTGCTTTGCCAAATTGTTTTGGAATGCAGACTAGGACAATTAACATCCAAAAGCTTTAGAGCGAGGCCATGGAATTATTGATTCTTTGCTATACTTCTCATATAGACTTTGCTCGAAAATTCTGAATTTTGCCCTTTCAAAATGTTTATGATTAGAAGGGTTTCTCTTTTATTTGCCTCTTTAATTTTCTGGATATGTGGTTTTCTCATGTAGGATCATACAGGAATATCAAATGTTGCATCACCTGATGCTCCTTTACTATCTGTATCCATTAGCAATAAAGAAAATGATTCTGGGCTGCTGACAGCTAGTGATGTCGTGGAACCTAGAATTCATGATTACTTAAGAAATCTTCGATTTTCTATATCTCCGACAGCCTTCTTTCAGGTGGGACCATCTTGTGTCTTTTATCATTCTGTCCTTCACCTTCTAGCCCCCACCCCAACACCCCCTTACACGCATGTGCACACATAAAATAAACCAGAAAAAAATAGAAGAGGAAACTTAGAATGAGAAAGAGAACAAGGTCTGTCATAATGAAAGTTTTCATTTTGATAATTGGCTGTCCATCTTATTCCCCAAACACTTCAGGTTAACACCCTTGCAGCTGAGAAATTGTACTCTCTCGCTGGGGACTGGGCAGGCCTGGGCCCTGACACGCTACTTTTTGATGTTTGCTGTGGAACGGGAACAATTGGCCTGACCTTGGCTCATCTTGTTGGAATGGTAATGGTTTTAATCTATTTTTAATATATCTTTTATCCTCCTTTTTTCCTTTCACTGATTGGACAATTCTGGACATAGATGGGGCATATTTCTGAGAAGCGAAGTAGGAAAAAAGAGAATAAAAAAAAAAAAAACTATTCTGCTACCTCATTTCATGTGCCCCTGTTGTGCATTTCTTCTGAGGAGATCATCTGTTGTACAAAGATGTGAAGTAGATCTCTCTCCCATTTTTGACTAACCGCAATTAGTGTAAGTAAGTTTTGCGATTCAATTTATTCAGGTTGTTGGCATCGAAATGAATGCTTCTGCAATTTCAGATGCTCAAAGAAATGCAGATATGAATGGCATTGTGAACTGCAGATTTGTCTGTGGAAAGGTCAGATTGGGCTCTCTCTATTTCCGTTCCTTATTGATCCACAAGTACAATAGTTAGAAGATGCAAGATGCTTCAAATCTGTTTATACTTTATAGTCGTTCTTTCCTTTCTCCTTTTCCTGGAAGTAGTATTTTGTCCCTTGAAATAGTATATCATGTTGTTATAACTTTATTTTCTGTCTTTGCATGTCCATTGGTGCATTATCAGGCAGAGGATGTTATGGGCTCTCTATTGAAAGAGTACCTATCTTTACCTCAGAAACAAGATGAAATTTCTGATACATTTCAAGGGAGTGAAGATGAAATGAAATCTGCTGAAGAAACGATAGATTCTGAAGACTGTGTGCTTGGACCTGAAGGTACCTCTTGCCTAGAGCATGAAAATGGCAATAGTCCAAATGAAAGCCAAATTCAGAAGAATAGCACGTCACAAAATAGAAATACCATTACGCATCAATTTAAAAATGTTGTTGCTATAGTGGATCCTCCACGTGTTGGACTTCATCCCACTGTAAGTAAATTTATTTATATATTTGAAACCACTATTACCAGGAATGCCAAAAACAATGCCAATGTACAAGAAATATGATAAAATTATCATCTTTTGCTTCTCTCTGTTTGTGGCCCTTTACCCTGCTTTGGATATTTGGAGAGAACTTTGCCATTCTTGGGAATGTTTTGTTCTTGTTGATACATCACAGGACAAATCCCAAATTAGGTTTCACGGTTTTGATTTGGCGCAAACAGAAAGATTTAGGGATGTGCAATGTTGGTAGTGTCTTGGTGTATTGGACAGGGATTGTAGGGTTTTTCTGAGCCCAAATATGATCCCACTCATTCAGTAGTGACTCTGGTTCCCCTAGCACAATTTTGGGCTTAATCTGTTGGAGCTGCCTGTGGAATTATTTTGACAGAATGATAACATAATTGCTGTCAATTTTTTCTGTTCTTTTTTGGGTTTCTTCGTTCGTGAGCTTGCCCTCTAAAGCATCTCTCTCTTTCATCAATTTTCTGTTTTATTCAAAAATAGCAAAACCAACCTTTTACTGTTTTGTCTGCTCTCTGTTCCAAGCCACTTCTCTTGATTAAATTTGGATTATTCTTTGAAATGCATAAATTGTTTTGAACTGACTATTATTTTCCGTTAATGCAGGTGATCAAGGTTCTAAGGACTCATTCTCGTTTGAAGAGGCTTGTGTAAGTTACTCTGTAAGTGATTTATTCTCGTCGGTGTTAATTTGTTCTAGTATATAAATGAACTCCATATTCGTTTCTTCAGCTACATTTCCTGTAATCCTGAAAGTTTGGTGGCAAATGCTATTGAGCTCTGCACTCCATCAGCTGATAAAACTGAGAAAGGGAATAATAAAAACAACAGGGGATGGAGAAACATGAGTTCAGCTAGTCTGGCTCGACACAGAGCCAAGTCCATGCCCAACTCTGAGCCTTTTAAACCTGTGAAGGCAATGGCCGTTGATCTTTTTCCTCACACTTCACACTGTGAGCTGGTGATGCTCCTTGAGAGGTAAATATACCTTGTCTAGATCTCCTTTCTTTTCTTTCGGGGGATGGGACGAGTGGATAGTTTCTCATTTATTGTTAAATCAATTTAAATTTGTAAGGATTTTCAAGTAGGTGTACTTGTAGCAGCAAAAAAGTAAATCTCATCTGTGATTTTGGTTCCATAATCCCCAAGCCTTTTAATGGCTGGGGAGGTGATATGGTAATTTTGCTTTTGATATTCTTTAAAACTCCTTCCTATATTTGTTATCAAGTTTCAGTTTCTCATATTGTCTTTTTGTTGTGATCAATTCGCCACGCTGAAGCATGTACGTACTGGATAGGAATGCTTAGAAAGTATTAAGAAGGAAAATGAAGTAAAAATTTTGGTCTTAATGTGCGCGCAATGAAAAATATAACTTGTATAGCTTGTATGTTTGTTGAAAACAAAAATAAATAAATAAATAAATACATCTGCTGTCGCAAAGATTAAATTTTTTTGAAATGAGACTATTCATCGTGATTAAAGGGTATATTTATTTCATGAAATCATATTTTATCCCTCCTAATTTACGAAGGAGTTTCTCTCCCCTTCGTTGGACAAATAGTAAGGGCGTGTTCGGTAGATGTTAAAATTGCATTAAAATTGAAAAATTAGCCGTTATTGTTGATTTTTATTAGATTAGTGAGATTCAATAACGTTTATACTTTCAATTTTAATTGAATTTTAATCAATAACAAACAAGGCCTTAATGCTTAGTGATTTTAAAAGGTTTAAACCGATCTGAACAACTGGATTCAAATATGAATATTTATTGTCAATACCTGCATGAGTGTATCCCCTATAAGATGTATTTAATTTTTTAAATACTATTATTCAATCCTCTGACCAGATATGTTACCAAGGAATGTCATTGAATTGAATAATCAAATGAGAAAAAACAGTAAAAAAAATATGTAATATTCCAGTAATTACTAAAGGGAAAATTAATTTTGGTATTTATATCTTCCTTGGTTTCCGAATATAATAGAAATCTTACCATATCAAGATGAATTATATTATGGCAACATTGTATTATAATTTATATTCCTTATTTATGAGCCTAATTTTAGAAGATTTCGATTCAATCTTTCATCTCTTAAGTTAAATTGATTGTAATTTCTAGGTTACATGAGTTCATGAGATTTTAAGTGTTCAGGTTATACATCGAGCTACCATGATTCTATTTTTTTAGCGAACTTATTTTTGCAAAACATTTCCTAGGTTATTACATCGAGTTACAATTAGTACAGTTTTCTGTCAAGTCAACGGTTGTAAACCATAGAGATTGTAGTGTCACATTTGAATTACTAGATTGTAATAAATGTCGACCTTATTTTTTATTTTTATTTTTGCAAAGCATCCTCCAATTTATTTACTTCTATTGAAATATTATGTTGAATAACGGTTGATTTAATTTCTAATGAAGTTCTTCGTCAAACCTTGCATTGTTTGTAGTTTCTTGATTCCATTCACGTATTGTCAAAAAAATAAATAAATAAATAAATAAATAAAATCACTCTATCTGCTTATAACTTGGTATTGGTGATTATGGTTTAGAACACGGAGTGGGTATGTAGTGACAAGGTATTTATTCGTAAAAAAACTTTTCGCATAGTTGGATACAATAAATGATACATAATAGGACGCAATTTGATCACTTTTACTTGATTACAAAGCAAGGGTTGTGCTACCCATAGGGAACACCCTATGGGTGTACCCATAGCATTTTCCACAAAGCAAATAATGTAAAGGAAGATATAGGGTGTGTTTGAGCCACATTATTTTAAAAGAATGCATTTTGGAATAGTAGATTGATGGAGAATGTGTAGTTGAAAAATAAGGAAAAGTTATTGATGTAATGGAAAATATTATTTTATGAATGTGTGGTTGAAAATGAGTAGAATAATGAAAATGAAAATTTTAATGTGTACCAAATAGAGACATAATGGCAACTTCAAATCGCCATAGATGTAATATTCCAGTGTTAATTTTTTGGAGCATCGTTTAAATCATGCATAGACAAAAACAAACGGTATTGTCATTGAACATTTAGCAATTGTAAGCATCAAGCTACAAAAAATATTTCACATTAAGGATGGATTCTGATTTTTACCGTTTTATTTTTCTTTAAAGTGTTCATTAGGGGTTTAGTTCAAGACGAAGCTCAACCAAAAAAGTCCAAGAAACAAACCTACTTGATTCATTAAAGTGGAACTTTCCACGATGATAAATATATATAGGATGGTTAAAATTGCTACGAATATGATCATTAGAATTCAAGAATGAGAAAGTAAGATTCTACTATAGAATTAGATCGTTCAATCATTATTAGATCATAAATTGCAGATCATAAGATTTTGATCGAGATTTTTAACAACCGTGAGAAAAAGAAATAATTCGGTTTCACGGCAACTTCAAAACTAGGGGGAAAAAAAAAAAAAAAAAAAAAAAACCTTAATATACTAAACCCATAGGCGGATTTAGCGTCTAGATCCAATAAGATAAGTAGAATTTTTTTATTTTTTTTTAGAGGAAATTACACCCCTTACCTTGTATTTTATATAATTTCAGGAATTACTTTGTCGTTAACTTAGGTTAAACTCACTAATGACCACCTAACTTTATATTTTAGTGTTGGTCACCCATTGATTTTGTTTCACCATAACCATCTAACTTTATACTTGGCCACCTAATTTGATTTTATTTCACTTTAGCCATCCACTTTCATATAATGTTTCATCATGGCTACAAACTTCTTTTAACCATTTTCACTAATTTTAAAAGGGGTAAAATGGTAAATTTGTATTATATATACAAAATAAATTTTAAAAAGCAAAAATAATTTTTTTTTTCATTTAAAAACTTTTTTTTTGAAATAAGTTTTTATTTTAAAAATTATTTTTAACTAAATTTTTATTTTACTTTATTTTTTAAGGAACGTTTTTTCTTAAAATAACTTTTTTATTTTATTTTATTTCTCTAATTAACTTTTTTTAAATAAATTTTTATTTTATTTTAAAAAATAAGTTTTATTTTATTTTATTTTATTTTTAAAATTTATTATATATATATATATATATATATATATATATAATGCAAAGTTACCATTTTATCCTTTTAAAATTAGTAAAAATAGTGAGAAGATGTTGGGCAGTCATGACGAAATGCTATATGAAATTGGGTATGGTAAAATATTATATAAAATTGGGGTGTCAATGGTGAAATAAAATCAAATTAGGTGCCCATTGTGACACTAAGTGTAAAGTGGGGCGACCGGGTGAAACAAATTAGGTGGCCATATTGATACTGAATATAAAGTTAGATGGTCATCGATTGATTTAACCCTATTAATTTTATTCAAGATATACTATTAAAAATATAGTAAAAAAAAAAACATATAAGTTGCCTCATTCATACTGGATAATCAATTGTGAGTTATATATGTGCCATCAAACACGCCACTTACCAAAATTTTATAAATCATAATAGATGGCACATGAACACATGTTTTTGCAAATTATGTGTATCTGGATGGATTACTTAGTCGTGAATCAAAAAATTATTGAGTCGGAAAGAAGAAAATTATGTATTTCTACAACAAATGAATATTCATACTGGATGGATTAAAAAAAAATGAATGATGATTTTTTTCCCCCAAAAGTATGTGTTTCGGTTTGGCCAATGAAGTTTTTTCGAACTCTGAAATGGTTTAGAAACGACAATAATGACCTCTTAATACTAGGGTAATTAAAATTAATTAATACTACGATGATAACGAAGCTATGATGGCCGACGTTGCGGCATCGGGGGCTACTGAGAGTTCTCAGCAGTGTTGTCGACCGACATCGACGCTACCATTCGTAGCATCGCATTAGCAACATCAATGCCAACCGGTGCCGGAGTGGGGAGAGGGTTTGGGGGGTTTGGGTGTTATTTCTTCCTCGTCCAATCTGATCTGCATAGTCGAAGCTTTTGTAGTTGTTTTGATGTTAGTTGTTGGTGGTTTACTTGTTTTCAGTTTGCAAATGGCTATTTTTAGTGATGGTGGCGGTGAGGTGGTAGACAGGTGGTAGACTGGTAGTGGTGTTGGTGGTTGTTGGTGATTGTTAATGGGGGTGGTAGTGGTGTAGGTTTTTGAATGTGGGCTCTAAAACGATGGCCGTGGCGATGTGTTTCTGTTGGAGTGAGTCGGCATTTTTGACCTTGTGACCTATTAAATAGTTAATATGTGAGTGGTTGTTGGTGGAGGAGGTGACTGGAGATCTGATAGTAGTGATTGCTGTGATTTTTGTTGATAGTGGATTGGATATAGTGGTGGTGTTGTGGTATTGTTGTGGTGGTGACGACGATGACAATGTGAGGGTGGTCGCAAGTGGCCATGGTGGCAGTTGCAAATCTTGTGATAGTATTATTGGTATGTGACCAATTATTTAATTGCGACCTAAAAAATTTGATATTTTGTGATCAACTAATTTGAAAATATGCAACTCACAATTATATTGTGGTTTATAAATTTTTTGATTTGTGGCCGATGAAATAATCAGTGATCAATTAATTCGATAATATGTGACGTGATTTATAAGTACGCACATGTGATAATTAATTACATAATTACGACCTTAATATATTTAATTAATAAAATATAATTAATTAATTAATTAATTAATACTTTAGTTTTGAATTTTGAAATTCAAACCTGAAAATTGGAGTGTCTATACATAGAGATGGCAAAAAAGCTCGTTGGCTGGCCCTTAAAAAGCCCGAGTTTAGCCCAGCTCAGGCTTAGGCCGGCCCATGTTTAGAAAAAAAAAAAGTAAAAAATAAAATAAAAATGCTTGCAGCAATTACAAAAATAAAAAAATTTAAAAAAAATAATAAAAAAATCGAGCCTGCTCCGCTTGGGTCCAATTCAGCTTATAAAGGTTCGAGCCAAAGCTCGAGTCGAACCTAAAATTTTTGGCCGAGCTTTTTCTCGGCTCGGCTCGAGCCCAAAAAAGCTAGAGTCAAGCCGGAGCTTTTTTTTGACTCGAGCTCGACTCGACTCGTTGACATAGCTATCTATACATAATGCCTGACTTGTGAATTTTTCCTTATTTATTTCGTAACGGTGTAGATGCGAAAATTTCCGTTTTTTTTTTTTTTTTAAAATTTTAAGAAATCAAAAGATCAGCTCAATCCCAGCCCAAAACAAACAAAAGTTTTAAGCCCAATAAATAAAAGAATTTTAACGTTTTAACTTAATCGAGATCATAGTCATTCCTTCTCCAAATTGTTGAATTGAAACCACACGGCCACGCCTCATCCTCAATTTGATTGCCTCTCCCCTGCTTGCGGTCTCAAAGCTCCAACGGGCTATTGTACGATAATTGCATCAGTCACCACCAAAAGTTTTTTGTGGGTTGAAATATATTTATCGGTGTTCACACGCATTCAATTAGTTCTTTCTCTCACTATCGTTCAGGGGCGGAGCCCAATGAGGTCCAATAGGACACATGTCCACACTGAACTTCTGGACCAGAATTTATTTTATTTTTAGTAATGTGATAACTATCCAGCCCAAGAGTGAAACCATTACTAATACACACTACCCTAATGTATCCAAAAAAATTGAGGAAAATATAACATTTGCACTTTCTTTTGATATTAACCTTATATTTGTTTATAATTCCAGAAGACCAAAACTTGTTTTTCCTCATTTCCTTGCTCATTTTCTACTCCTCCTTCGCACCCGCCAGCCCTATCCCTCCACCTCCCTGCACCGCCACCGTAATTTTTCGTTTAAAAGTCCTCTTTCTTTTCCTTGTTTCCTTGCCATTGACGAGCAAAGGTTAAACATCGGACACTGTTAAACGAATACTTGGAACTGCAAGAGGTTTGAATTTTTTATTGTGTTAATTATTCTACTATGGCTACTTCACTTGCGAGATGATTCTTATGTAATGGTGTAATTAGTGGTTTTCATCTATCTGATGTTCCCAGTTCTATTTTTGTGTTGGGTTTTTCTTTTTCTCAATTCCTATTGCCAGCAAGAAATTTTTGTAAATATACAGGGTTCATGTTTTGGTAATGTTATTTCTTTTGTGAAAGCAATATGAAATTGGTGCTCGAAATCGAATTCGGTGTTTTTGTTAACCAAAAAACTTACCTTTTATTTTATCTGGAAGTTGTTTATCTGAAGTTTTGAGAATTTGAGAATTTCAGTGATGACTCTAACTTGGCTCAGGTGCAACCCCAGCCCCCAATGCAACACTACCCTCACCTCCACACCAACCAGCACCACCACTGCATTCCCTTCCCCACCCCTCAACTTTGGTAAAAAGAGGAACGTACGAGAGTCGATTTCAACTTAATCAAGTCTATGTTCACCATATTGGTGTGGGTTTTGACTTCTATATAACTTTCTAGTTTTTTATTACCTTCTATATATTTTTGCTACAAAATTGATGAAGAATTGTTTCCTGCCTTAGGGAAAAAAATACGTATAAATCCTGCTTGTCTCGGTGCAATATTTTAGTGGAGGCAAGATTTATGTGCATAATATAACTGATATTAGGACTGGTTTGAGTTTTTCGCACCCTATTGTGCAATTTGCTTCTCAATTACTAATAATAAAAAAAAATCCTTTGTTAACTCCCATATTGAAATATAAGTTGTTGGCCTGCTCTATTTTCTCGAACAGTTTCTGAATATAAGCACATCAAGTAGTAACCCAGGCCTAGGAGTAAGTTTAATAAGCATTCATTTAATTAACTCGTTTTCACTATTGTGATTTTAACTATCAAATAGACCGGTTTCCTATCGGGTCACTATTTTTGATGTTGAACCGTATTATCAGGTTCAATTTGAAAACATATAAAAAAACTAATGAAATAGCATATTGGCTCCTTTCTTGAGATAAGTTGAGTCTATCAATCCATCATCGAGTCTCTCTAACTCTGAATATCGAAGGTAACACTTCTATTGATTTTTGCCATTTCGAGATACTGTTTCAAATTTCTGTGCATGGTCTCAAGTTGTAAAGTAAAACTTCATTTTAGGCATACTAGCATAACATGAAATTTTGATAAATTTGAGCAATTTGAAGTCATTGAAGATGAACTATTCTAAATATAATAGGAACAAAGTTGTATATCATAAAAGTTAGGGACTAAGTGTCTGTGTGTGTGCACCAACTGTTGAAAGCAGCAGACAAGGAGTGAAGGAGGCAAAGAGTAATGAACTTAATCGCCCCGACAAAGACGACAAACTTAGCCCGGACACAGTTGCCAGCCCTCTTTTTCAACTATATTTTCCAACATTCCAGAGGTGTCTTTTCCTATATTTTGCTGAATTATCAGTCTCTTTTCTGCACGTAATTTCATTGTTCCAGATTGAATTTAGATTTGCATATTATGTGTTTGATGAATTGCTTGTTAGAGTGTATTTCATATTTACAGTGGTGCAAAAGTTCCAGATTTTGAATATACTGCAGAGTAGAAGAGGATTTAAAGAGTTGTGTATAAAGAGGATGGCTTGGAGTGTGGAGAAATGTAATGGGAATGGTGTGGAGACTACTAGAATGGGATTGGTTCGCCCGGCAATGGAGGATAATGCCGAAGAGGCAATTGAAGCTGTTAAGGCTGGAAAAGTTATAGCTGTGCCAACTGATACCCTCTATGGCTTTGCTTGTGATGCTTGGTATATTTCACTCTCATTTGGATTGTAGTCTTCGGTATTTGTACATATTATTGTTAATACTTCGGCTTGGAATTGGATTGTTCTAGCAATGAACTGAATGGAACAGGGCATTGTCTATTGTTATTGTTGGTTGAAATTCAAAATTTCGGAAAATGGACATAGGCTTGATGTCACTGCTTGCTACATGTTTTTTAAAGTTATATGATTTTTCAATTGAACTAAATGGTAGTACAAGCATGTTTGGTTAAGCTTAATATAAAGTAGAAAGTACTACTTTTAAAATTTTTGGATAAATTATTTTTTTTATTATTAAAAAAAGTTACTTATTTGAAACTCCTACTTTACAGTCAGATAAGTACTTACTTTCGATTTCTATGACTCATAAGTGAACTCTTTAAGCTTAACCAAATATGCTCTTTTCTTTGAATTGCGCTCTCTATAAAGCTATTTTTTTTTTTGTTCAGGTGTGTCAAGTGCTTTTATATAATAAGAACATTTACTTATGAAAATTTCATGATTCATATAGGGAGGGACTGATCTAATATGTTTTGTGATAATGTAAAAACCGCATTGAGAAAGGAAATTTTTGGCGAAGTAAGTTGATGGGGGGCGTCAAGAATACATATCACTTTCTCCTCCAAAGTCTTCTACTGATGATTGATCGCATTGAGCTAGTAATGAAGTGGAGAAAAATAGGGTCTTCCCTTCTGGCAAAAGCAGCTGCAAGTAGTCAAACCATATAAAAATAGATAAACTCATGCCCATGCCCTTTTTCCTGATATTTGGTGTAAATTAAAAGGAAAAAATTTATGCACTTTTAGAACATAGCATTAGATGTTGCGTGCTAAACGTTTGCTTTTATGTGGTGGCATAATGCTAGCTCCATGGAAGCAGTTAAACAGATATATGAGATCAAAGGCCGGAAATATACGAGCCCTCTTGCGATTTGCGTAGGAGATGTTCAGGACGTACAACGGTTTGCTGTCACGGACCATTTGCCTCACGGGTTGCTTGATTCTCTTCTTCCAGGACCTGTGACAGTGGTGCTAAGACGAGGTTTGTAGGAATCATTACTATTTTTTCTTAAATAATTTTAGTGCAAGGTTTTAAAAGAATATTTTAAGTTCAGTTAAAACAAACTTGTTCATCATCCTATGCTATTTTCTTCATGTCTGAGTTAGAGCCTATTTGGCTAAGCTGAAAAAGTTTACTTAAATTAAATTAACCTATCCAAACATGGTTGGAAACAAAAATTACTTTTACTTCTAAGTTTTATAATTTGCGAATTTGCATTGGATGTGGAGTTACACAGATTTTTTTTTTTTTGCTAATTTTGAGGTCTTTCCCACATTATTATATCATCTTCAGTTGTAGTTACAAAAATATCGTTTTCATCTTTTTATTCTTACATGTCACGCTACAGTCTTTAAATTTTTTATTTTGATATTGTACAGGGGAGTCAAGTATTCTTGAGAAATCCTTAAACCCTGGACTAGACAGTATAGGGGTTCGAGTGCCGGACTGTAGCTTCATTAGGGCAATTGCCCGTGGTTCTGGAAGTGCACTGGCCCTTACTAGTGCAAACCTTAGTGGGCAGCCTAGCAGTGTAGATATCAAAGATTTTGAGAACCTCTGGGAGCACTGCGCATATGTGTACAATGGAGGTGTGCTTCCATCAGGCCGTGCAGGATCAACAGTAGTGGATCTTACGAAGCTAGGGAAGTACAAGATCCTAAGGCCCGGGAGGTAAACATCTAATTTCTCTGACATTAAATTGCATATGTTTATCTTGTAAATCTTGCCTTGATAAAGAAAGTGCCTTCGAAAATCAAGCATCTTGAACAAGTACTCGGAATATTTTAAGAGATCCTAGCTTCAAAATTAATGGCATATTGGCATGTTTGGTAGGGAGGATCGGCTAACATTGGTCGAAAAAGAAGTTAAAATCTTGTTCATTATGTTGTCTAGGCTTGTTCACTAATGCGTACCAAAATATGTAAACTAGATGTACAAGAACTATACCTAAATGTCCGAGGTGATATATAATTAATTTATTTAGCATGGGAAAGCTTCCACCCGCGCTTGACCTAAACTGTTTAATGAGAAATGAGTGTATGCTATGTTAATGTTCTGGACCTTGTTTTGTTCTACTACTGGACATACAAGACACCTCTTTGGACCAAACAAAATTTTCACGTTGTCATAGCCCTGACACGAATTGAGGCATGATCTAAGGATTGATAAATTTATTGGAGATTGGATGAGGGCCCTATCAAAGACGGTTGATTATTAGACCCAATATCATTTAGTACTCGCTATCTGTTGCAAACTCATCTTAAAACTTATATGGAGTATTTAAAGGCATATCTTATGAGAAAGCACTGAATTATATTCTAACCAACAAGTTATGTGGAAAAGTTGTTTCTTACAGTTAGTTGCATTATATTTTGTTCTCATGTTGTGCTCCCTGAGCTGTCACGTAAATTGTTTCATAAAAACCATTATAAGTATGCTTAATATGATTTGACTGGTGTCATATGACTTTGATGGGCTTCTTTTGTCTTGGCAGTGCGAAGGAGGAGACAGTCGAAATCCTTGAGCAGCATGCTCTAGTTGAAGACTCTAGCACCTCTTCACAAGGCACCTAAATTCATGTTTGTACCGGAGAATTTTTATCTGCTGCTATAAATATCGATACCAATGATTTAGATTTTATGCTCTGCATTCCGCACCCTGTAACATAGTTACATGGGTAATTGATTACTTGGGTAATATGGTCCATTCTACTATTTGTTATCACTGCTACCTCCCCAACAAAGCAACAAGGAAAAGAATGGCTTCCTTTCTGCAATAATTGATGAAGAGTATGAAGGCTTGAAAATGAATTTTTCTCATTTAAATAGCTGATAATGGTAGTTGTTATTCCTCCGAATTAAACCATATTTGGATGTTGTAACAGCAATTTACATTAGGTGCTTGAAAACTCAAGCATGAATACTTATTCATATGGCTGTCGGATTTGCCAACTCTATTACTCTTTTACCGGTCTTCCACTACATCTTGCTTTTGGTTTAGGATTGTATTCTTTCTCGTCGATTCTTTTCAATGTTCCTTTTTATCTTGGACATCTCACTTAGAATACTGCACATTCGTTTTCATTTTTTGCCCATATTTTGGTACACTGAACATGAATGAAGGATTTTGACATGAGCTGAGGTAAGAGTAAAGGCAAAAATTGATTTACCACGTTCGAGAAAAAATAGGACTATACCTATCTAATAGTTAGAAAAACGAAAAGAAATTGTATAATACAGCTTTTTTTTTTTGGTCGAAACTTTAGATTTAGGAGCTATGGGGAGTGCATTTTAAGGACATACCATATGTGTGTGCGTCCGCGTCTACGGGGAGCTTTTAACTGAACAAAATGTATTTTTTTCACGAGATTTTTGTTTCTATTGGATTTGTGACGTTTTGGTAAATACTCGAAGGGCCAGTGCTTGATAGACATGCACAGGCACGTAATTATTAAAAGGGAAAAATGCATGGTCAGGCATTTACTTTTACGAAATCAAAAATCAGGCTACAAAGTTTAAATTTGCAAAATTTAGGTTTTTTCATTAATTAATTAATTAATTATATTTTACAATTAATCTATTAATTTAAATATTTAACTATAATATAATATGATCACCCCACCCCCACCCCCACCCCCACCTCCACCACCACCACCACCACCACCACTCCGACGACGCTTAATTTCGACAACTATTTTCCGATGACCGTTGCTCCAATTCCAATGTCACAAATTCTATTTCAATTACAAATTATCAATTTTGAAGTCA
>CAIGRQ010289683.1:0-25286 GCA_903798375.1 Fraxinus sp. D2006-0159
AAGTTATCCAACTGTTTCTCACTTAACAGTTCATTCAATTCAAAGAAATGATCCCAAGTTCAGATCTACTCAAGAATCCACCCCAAGTTGAAAATGGAAAAGGTAAATTTTGAGGCATAAAAATAAAACATCAGAAAAACACCACAAAGATTCTATCTCTATCGAATTTCTAGTTGAACTCTGCGAAGACAAAAAGACCATAGAGTGGACTGATGGAGTACTTACATGAACATGAAGATGATGTAATACTTCTTCTTGGCACAAAAGAGCAAAAGGGAAATGAATTGCTCAACACGAAAAAGGGTGGAAGCTTCTTCTTGTTCCCTTTTCTCGTTGCAATTAAAATTTGGGGTGTTTGAATAGCCAGAACTTGCATTTTGCCACTACGGAACTGTTTTCCTTACAAAATCTTGATGCCCATTACACAAAATTTGGACTTAAAATGACAGTTAAAAACTTGGAACTACCAAAGCAAAGGAGTGGACATTTGTGATGAGTTTTGAGAGTTTGAGGTGTGAAGGGGATATAGGCGTGTGTTCGGTTTGCTTTCACGGGGATCTCCCACCCTTCAGATTCTTTCTATCCAATTCCTGCACTTACGTTTTTGATCTCGAGAAGCACGACTTTTTCAGAACAAAAAGTTTAGTTGAAACTGTAGGAGATTGACGGGAAACAATTGCTTTACAAGTACAGTTGAAACATACAATTTTGAGCCCCCACCCCACCCCACTCCACCCCCAAAAAAAAATTGTACATATGTTAATATCTAGGAGCTTGTTTGGTAGAGATTTTATGGAGGAATAATTGATTTTGAATAGTGATATGATGGGAAATGTGTGGTTGAAAAGGAAGAAAAAGTTATTGATGTGATGGAAAATATTATTTTATTGAAGAATGTGTGGTTGAAAATGAGAATTGATTTACTGTAGAAAATCAGAATCTGTACCAAATAGACCATAGGTCTTTAATCTAGTTATTTTCCACTCAAAACAGTATTTCACGTACGTAACTTCTATTGTCCTATAACGGACGAACGAACCATAATCATGTAATAAAAATAAAGTGCTAAAAGAAATAAAACCTTTTTGAAAAGAATATATAACGGTTTAATTTATGTATAAATGAATGGTAAATAAGTGTCTAATATTTTGTGGATCTATTGACACGTGATATAAACATTACTTCGAAATTTTCTCACAACTAACTAAAAATTGATGAGTAAATTTATGAATGACTTGTCAAACGCGAATGTCGAACCCTTTTCTTGCTTTCTGAAAACACACTTTTCTGGTTTTTCACTTCATGCTAATAAATAAAGTTTGAGGTACATTTTTACCGATTTCAGCTTGCTTGGTACAGATTCTTCTAAAATTATTTTCAATTAAACATTCCATTTGATCCAGAACTTTTATCCATTTTTAAGGAAAACGGGGATATGCTTTTCAAAAAAGAAAAAAAAATCAATTGAAAACAATATCAGTGGATGAAAGCAGGCCCGGCCCATCCAGGACTAGACTAGACAACAGAGCCCTGTTCCAAGCTGGGCTGTAACATTGGTATAAGATATTGTTAGGCCAAACTTTCTCTACACACAAAAAACACATCCCAGCCATGTCTTGGGTACTAGATGGGCTAGGCTGTTTCAGGCCCATCAATTCATGATCATGTTTGGCTTAGCAAAAAAAAAAAAAAAACTTGCCTCTTTTGGGACATCGCTTCTTTCGTAGAAAAAACACAGAGCAAAAAAATACTCCAAGAAACCTTACGAGCCAATTTTGGACGAGCTTTTGACATGCTAAACTCAGTTGATCTCAAATAACACGATTCTATTTACAAACACGAGTAAGAATAGTTTATTGATTAATAAGTCCTCACTAATAAAAAATAATAATAATAAGTCCTCACTAATAAAAACATAAAAAAATATTAAAATAAGAGCCAGAAAAACTAAAAACAAAAGGAATAAAAGTCATCCGACTTCAAAATGCATCACATCTCTTTAAAAAATAAAAAATAAAAATTAGAGCACAAAAAAGTCAGATAAAAGATAAAAACGTGAAACGTTATTTGAAATTATGTAAACATTAGTAGATTTTGTAGTTGCGCAAATGATTTTGGTGATATTATTGTTGTTGTAGCATTGTCCATGGTTGGTGGGATAGCAAAATGTGGCCCTAATGGAATATTTTTTGTTGCTTACTTAAACACAAATAATTACATGCATTACTCTTAATTATTCATATCAACGTTGTTGTACAATTCATCTAGCTCTTTCTTTTCCCACTCTCTACCAACCCCAAATAAATTAGTTGAAGCATTGATTATGCGATACTTGAGAAATTCGGGTCAATCATTTATTGATTTGCGATTAAATATTTCTTTTAACATAAACTCGTGTAAGAGGACCCACGTCCTTTATGACATATATAAGTAGAGGTTCGCTCGAAATCCTCGACAGACTATAATTAGCTAAAAACTGTCACTGAATTGAGCACTGCTCAAAGACATTCATTAACTTTAATCAAGAATTATTCATTTACAATAATGAGCATAAGCCAAGCAAGAAAAAGACAGACAATAATTGAAGAGGAAAAATGGAGTTGGTCACTTGCAACCAAAAGCATAGTAACGAAACTTGTATTTAGTTTATTTGTCATTGTGCTTACAATTGTTGTTTCTTCTGGGACCTTACATGGGGGGGTTTTACTCATGAAGAGAAGGGTTGCTTTATTCTGGTCTGATTTGTTAAAATAAAAAATAGTTGAAAGTACAATTTTTAGCCATTAATTAGAGCAAGGAGCATGGGGTGTTCTCCTTTTTTTTCTTCTTTTTCTCTTCTTTTCGTCCCTTAGCCTTTTCTCTTTTTCTTTTTGGCTGCAAAGTGTTAACCTTTTCTGGGAAGAAGACCTTTTCGAGTCTCCATGTGCCTCCATCAACTTCTGCCACTCCCCTTCCAGTAGTGGATATCATATCATATCATCTGATATCTATATGTATATAGATATACATAGATCATAGTATGACAATAACAATACGGTTCTAAAGTATGACAATAGCGGAAGCTTATGGAAAAGAACAAGAATCGCACCTGAAAATTGAAACTTATGGATTTGCTCATAAATATCAAGAAAGCGAGAGTTGAGAGAAAAAAAAATTCACTGAATTTTATTCTAGTAAAAAACTGTGTGACATTAAGGCTTACAACATTTAAATACGAAATCCCTACGAAATCTTTATGAAAATAATAAATATTCGGAAATATAAAAAAATTGATTTCTTCCAAAAAAGGAAAGAAAAAAGTAAAAATAATGAAGAAAACCAAAAAAAAAATGCATTTTCAGGGGCTTGATCGATGGAATTTGGTCGAAAGAATATTGTATATTAGGGGCAAAGTCGTTGAATTTTGCTGGTTGACCGTTGACCCTTTTCACTAAAAATTGACCTAAACTTCTCCAAAATTTACATTTTCAAAAATTATTTTTGTCCACATCGATTCCATTTTTTATGAAATCTTCTTCTTTTTGCACTGCATCAGGCACTAACTCGATGTATGATTATGCACAGCATGATCATCCTTTAGCTCCCAGTTATCTACTAGATTTGTACTTGTTTTTATTCATGTAAAAAGTATAGTAAATACTCGATTGGCTGTTTGAAATAATGTGTGTGTATGTATATGAAAGACAAAAACTTTCAAAAGAAATTTCATTGGAGATAATGATCACATAACACTGTATTTCTCGAATGCTTTTTACATTGTTATAGAGAGAATTTTGCAACGAAAAACAAACAAAAAGTGAAACCCAAAAAGATTTGTGAGTGGTAACATGTAACCCTCATCAACACTGGAAAGAATAAAGGTAACAAAGCTCTTATTTACAGCCAAAAAGCTTTCTTTGAATTGACACCTGCTTTGTGAAGAAGGATCTAAAGAGCAGTGGCATCACAGTCTTTTTACAGTGTACATGTTGTACCCTTTACGTCTCTCGATTAATATTATTTTCAACGTGCTCGTTCGCGTCTTTAACGAAAATCGGATATGGCTTTTGTGATGATACATATATATCAAAGATATCATGATCGTTCAGATGATCGAGTAACTTAAGTTTTTCGATGAAATAGAAAAATATAGACAGGAAAGGGAAATGATGAACGTACGAAGATGATGGGGTCCAATAAATTGGGAATCTTGCGTGGGTTAAGGGGTGGGACGATGGATTAGTGATAAGTGAGGAAACAGAGCATGTGAGTGGGGTGACATTACTTTAAGTCCAAAAAGAGAAGTTTCCCAGAGAGAGTCCAAAGTCAAAGCATCAAATCTTAAAGATTAAAAAACCCCTTTCCATAAAGATCCAAAACGTGCAATTATGCGTTTTTAGGCTCTATTTCACGTATATATATATTATTACATGAGCCTCGAATAACTTTTTATTTTCTATTAAGGATGTCTAATTTAGTCCTTTCTATTCACCTTTTACTTTTGATTTTTAATTAAGAGTGTGTTCGATATAGATTAAAATCGGATTAAGCCCATATTTGGTACACATTAAAATTTTCGTTTTCATTTTTCTAATCATTTTCAACCATACATTCTTCAATAAAATAATATTTTTCATCACATCAATAGCTTTTCCTTTTTTTTAACCATACATTCTCCATCAATTTATTATTCCAGAATACATTCTTCCAAAATAATGTGGCTCAAACATACTCTAAAATTGAAAAACTAATTGTTATTGTTGACTTTTATTAGACGAGTGAGACCCAATAACGACTATATTTTCAATTTTAATTGAATTAACCAAACAATATCATTCAAAATATCTACGCGATCTCAATTCATTATTTTAGGGTAAAAACGTAGAACCATAGATGAGTGAGATCCAATAACGTTTATATTCTCAATTTTAATCGAGTTTTGAACTCTACCAAACAGGCTCTAAATGGTTTAATATAGGAATAAAGCTACCTAAAAATTTAGGTTCAAGTGTCACCATGAAAATAGTCCACATGTCAAAACACATATGGACTATTAATTCTTCTCGATAAATATAAGTTTTTGATTCTTAATAAAATACACACAAATATATTGATTTATTTTTTTTTCTTTATTTTATAACACGCACCATAATTTTTGTTTGTTACACCACATTAAATTGCACTAAAAGTCCTCGCTGATTGCTCGTTGTAATATTTGTATATCTAACCTTTTTTTCGTCAAATTCTTATTTTCAACCTTCCATGAATTAGCGCATCTAATCCTTAATGATGATTTCTATCAAAATGTTATCTCCCTATTTGGTGTGAATTAAAATTTGATTTTTTGTTAGATTTTGATAAAAATTGATAAAATTGTGATTAAAAATTTATGTGGACCCCATAAAATATGTAGTTAAAAATAATTGTTGGTTTTGACTTAAACTAAAATTTTAATTTCAATCAAACAAAGGCTATGTTTCCTTGCTTTAAAATGAAGGAAAAAAGTACTTTATTTCACTTTTGCATTTATTATTTTATTTTATATATCATTCGCTCCGCTTTTGAATTTTTTTGGATAGATATCATTATCAGAGATGAGACGTGTAAATTAATAGAAAATCGAAAATAAAAATGCATCAAAAAAGTTATAGACATAATGACTATAAAGAGTAATGATTGATAATTTTAAGTGCAACTAACAAAAATTGTGACATATCTTTAACATTTTGATTTTTGAATTGTAAATAAAATAAAGCTATTTGTACAAAATACCGCTTCAGGAGCCCCACCAATAAGGGGGCGTCACCTCGCATTTTGGCAAGGTTTTTGTCAAAATATTTTGTAAGCCTAGCATGATTCTTGTAAATTTTATCATATCTCTAAAATCTTTAGGTGGGTCGGTTAAATAGTA
This sequence comes from Fraxinus sp. D2006-0159, assembly GCA_903798375.1. Taxonomy (NCBI): domain Eukaryota; kingdom Viridiplantae; phylum Streptophyta; class Magnoliopsida; order Lamiales; family Oleaceae; genus Fraxinus; species Fraxinus sp. D2006-0159. The sequence goes on from CAIGRQ010289683.1 coordinate 5,891, forward strand.
TACTCCAACGGTCCCGAGTAAAAATTAGAGATGAATATTGAAGCCCTTGACACACATTTTTTTTAAAATATATTTTTTCAAAATTCATTTCAACCACACATTTTTCATCACATCAATAACTTTTCGTTACTTTTTAACCACATATTTCTCATCATATCACTATTTCTCAATAATATATATCAAACACACCCTGAATAGTAAAAATCTTTAATTATGACTAATTGGCTGTTTTCACTTTTGGCCAAGTGAAGAAATTTTTACTTTCTTTATTTCAAAACTCTTTATTTTTATACCCATTTAAGCCGTTTATTTGAATCATAAGCCCTTGTTTGATTCTCATTATTTTGAGAAAATTGAGTTTTAAATAGTGGTTTTCTGGAGAATTTGTTATGTAAATGTAATTGAAAATAAGTATGATAATTAAAAAATTTTGAAATAATGATTGTCAAATATAGACTAAAATGTTTTTCACGTAAACAAAAAAAAAATTCCTACGTTTTAACCACAAATTTTACAAAAAAATATTATTTGAAACATCATTTTCCCTCGATTTCTCCTTGAAAGACAGTTTATTTTCAAGTTTGTCTTGAACTCTGAGTGTTTCCATTGCAAATGGTCTCTGCAAAAATGGAAAGATGCTCATGCTGTGTGGTTCTTCTGTGCATTCTTCAAACACTGATTCTGATGAGTTTTATTCAATTTTGTTTGTGTCTGTGTGGCTGTTATAGATGTTGAAAGAGACGAGACTGCCATCAACCATTACAACTGTGGCACTGAAAAACATGGTGCTTTTCATTTATATTTATATGGGTTGCGGTTCAGAAACAGCAGACGTAAAGGACTGTCTCTCTCTTCTCCCCACCTCTCTCTCTAGATTTCAAAATGTTGGTTAATAATTATGCATTTAATGCCTGGGAGAGACTGCTCACCTCCAATTCTGACCACCTAAGCCAACAAAGATCTTCAGATAGTCCAAACGGATAATCTATGCACTACGAAGTTCGAGACTAGACCACATATTATATTCATTAAAATACAAAAATGTTTTTTCTTTTCCCCTACTAAAGGTGTGTTTGAATCATGTTATTTTAGAAAATTGTATTCTAAAATAATAAATGGATGCAGAATGTGTAGTTGAAAAGAAAAAAAATTATTGATGTGATGAAAAATATTATTTTATTAAAAAATATGTTGTTGAAAATAATTAGAAAACTGATAATAAAAATTTTAATGTGTTCCAAACAGGAGCTAAGAACATCCAAGAATTAAGTTTTTATATAAAAAAATATATTTTACGTAATCAAATATTAGTACGGGATCCTTTTTTATCAAATGCCTAATACGTGTATGAAATTTGAAGTTAAGAACTCTGTGCTTTGATATTAACGGACTGCGACGAAAAAACTTGGAGATAAACAACCATAAATGGGATTTTAAATTAATATCAAGAAACCTCATGTTCTTTTAAGAAAAATGAGGGGAAACAAAAGCCTTACATTCACATTATTGTTTTTGAAATAATCAAACACTAAAAGATCTTGAATACAACCTCTCAGTTATAGGAAGAAAAACTACATTATCTTGAATACAGCAAACTTAATAAGATGATCAATTATCACTTATCAGCATGATCACCTTTGTTGATAATGATATCCCTTTCTCTTAAACCAGATGATATGTAACTCAATCCCAGTGAATTTCCGTTGGGAGACAGTGTTTCTGTAACTGTACGTGAAGCTTGAAACTGCTGCTTACAAGCATGGCAAGTAACTTGTAATGTAGTTGAATTGATTTGATTTATAGCATGTTGTTTCAAGGACAGTGCTTTCTCTAGTTCTGCTCTTGCTTGTTGTCTGATTCTTTTTGCATTGGCAAATTCTTGTTCTGCCAGTTCAATCTGTCGCTTGGCCTGTTGTCTTGCATCTTCTGCATAAGCCTTTTCAGCCATGGCCAACCTTAACTGTTCCTCCGCCTGTTCTTTCAGTCGCCTCGATGGTAGCACCGCCGCAGCCATGTTTGGCTTCTCACTACTGCAAATATTTACATTATCCATTTCGGTTTTTTCACTGATTTCTGATGATCCAATAGAGAGTTGAAGTTGAGTTGACTGATTTTCATCCATTTTGGTTAAGAGCTGGAGCTGTAAATTAGGTGGCCTGGAATTCTTGAAATTTTTACTGGAATCACCAACAGAAGGTCTCAAGAAATTGTTGTCCACTTTTTGATTGGGTAAAGAGAGTGGTGCAGAAAATATTGGGGTGACATTGGTGTCACTGGAGGGACTGGGGCTTGAAGCTGTTCGAGATAAACAAACTGCAGGCTGTAAATTATTGTGTGATTCTGATCTGAGACGCCCCATGCTGCAAGAATCTTGGTGTTCAATGAAACTCTCCACCCTGAAATTAACCAAGAATTAATATTGGTGACAAATAAATGTAATGATTCTTGATGCACTGGAAAAGTAGAGCAATGAAACATATTAATTAATGACAATAAAGAAATCTCTGACGGTTCTGGATCTAATAAATAGAAATGTACTATTCAATAAAATGAAATTTGCTATGAACACATATTCTCCCTAAAAAAAAAAAAGGACAGAAACAGCCAGTAAATGCATATTTTTCATGCATGGAAAGACTTGAGAATATTTTTGTAATGCTGTAAGAAACAAGTCATGATGATCAACATTTTAATCACATCATGATACTGCTACTTAAAACTATTTCTGGGATACAGTTAAACACTGTTACTAAAGTAATAATAATATTTATCAAATACATACGTACAGACATTCTGGAAAAAAATAAAACGAAAATTGACCCATGAGACTGAATTTTGGGAACTGTGGATAACTATCAACAAATTGTTCCTAAATAAAGTATAACCAGAATCAGTCAAAACCTAGTTTATTATGATATTTTCCTAGCGCATTTCTTGGACTTATTGATTATAATCTGATTTGACAAGTAATGTTAATAATTAATTAATGGAAACCAACCTCTGCACTGAGTACAACAAAATCTTGGTTCCATACGGTTGTAGAGGAAAACTTTAGTTTTTAGACCACCAAAAATTTGAATTCAAGTCGTCCTACTCATTTGAAAAACTGTAAACATATAGGTTTTTGATAAAGTTTGATAATTTAAGCTTGGACACGAGTGGAAGACTAGACGATTAACAACTTTCGAGAAAAAAAGAACCTTGAGAAGACACGGCCACAGTCACAAGAATGTCCTCTAGTTCCACAAGTTTTGAGATGTGCCTTGTAATCAGATTGAACTGCATATCCCTTTGAACATTTCTCACAAACCCACTGTTTATGATTACTGTGTTTTCTTCTGAAATGTTTTTTGATTCCCACGAGATCACCTAAAGCATGGCAAGGATCATGATGCAAACAGCTAGGCTCGGGGCACACGAATACTCTCTTCTTTGCTATTGGTGTCTCCCTTTTTAGCAGTTTCCAAGGTACTTTATGTCTTCTTCTATGCATCTGTAAATTTTGATCTCTTTGGAACCCTTGATTGCAGATCTCACATACATATCGATCTGATTCCAATAGGGTTTTTGGTGAAAGAGATACAACTTCTGCATCTGGATCTAGTTATATAAACAATAAAACAGCTTCATTAATTGAGTAAAACAGTCAATAAAAGTAATTATAAGTGCAATGAATTCAAGAATTTTTTTATTATATATGAACATACCTGGGGTTCCTGCAGGCCTTCTTTTCCTTTTACTACTGTTTTCATTTTCTGAGGATGTAAATGGCTCGGAAAACGAAGAGGGATTGTTGCTGCTTAACATGGATAAGTGCTTATGGATAAGTGATAGTATAATTCTATGAAACACGAGGTAATCCCAGAATAAATTCTCTCAACTCCTCAAACTTGAACACCCTAAAAAATGGAGAAATTGAGGTAGATAATAGATGAGGGGACGACAGAATATACAGCTACATCCATGGAGCAAAGAAAAATAATAATAATAAAAAAGGTTTCTTCTTTCGGTTTTATAATCAGCCTTCTTTCAGCTTTTTTATAAGCTTTCAGCTTTTTTATAAGCTTTTTTCTCTCTCTTAACCCCCATCTTCTTGAAGAGAGACAGGGGGGTGGGGTGCGGTTGATCCCATCAAGAAGCTATTGGACCGAAGAGAAAAAAACCCCACATTAGAAACAAAACATATTATTTTCGAGTAGATATACAGTAAATTTGCATGCATAAATACAGGACAACTGCATATATACATACACGTTGGATTCTAAATTTTGTCATTTTTCAATAATTTTCGTACATTGTAAAACTACAGTAATTACAGTAATTTTTTGTAATTACATATTGGTCCCTGTTTCTACTTCCAGGATATTCTAGGTCCCTACCTATGTACCTAGTTCGACGGGGTTACATGTTTGTTCTGTTGACAGATTGTTTACTGTTAGATTGGACATTTATGTTTATCCATACAAAATAATTTTCATTTGCCCAATTTTCTAATTTTATTGAAGCATGATTAAAACTCGTCACGCTTTAGCCAGTTATTGAATTCGAGTTACAAATTTTTTTTTTTTTTTAACTACATATATGTTAGCAGCTTTCGACGTGTACTATTGATTTGAATCGATTATCTTAAACTCATTTTTATCAATTTTTCATTCACACATTTTTATCAAATTGATAATTTTTTATCAAAAATTTTGTCAAATAATCCCTATTCGCCTTTTCCAATCCACGAGAACTCTAAATCAATTCCAGGTGCAGCAACAACTGCGGGGACTACGATAAAAAGACTGGAAGGGGGGAGGACGAGGAATAAGGAGAAAATTGGTTTCATTTTTCTTTTTTATTTTATTAAAATATTTATTTATGTTTTCTTTTAGTTAAAAGGTGACTGTTTAATTGTCTTGTCGGCCAAATTTCATAATTAGATGCCTGATAGGTGACAATTAACGGACATTTAGGGCCAAGAAAAGTACAAATTATAGATTCAAATGAGAAGAAATATTGAATGATAGTGTTTGTATCCTTTTTTACTGTCTTTTTTATATAATTTCGTAAGAAAATAGTCAATAATTATGCTAACAGAGTATTCTTCTTAAAACGACAACATAATGCATTCATTAACAAACATCTTTTCAAATGAAAAATTGATATATGTGATTGACAATTCACACAATGATTTAACGAATAAGTTTTATTTAGTTGGGACATCAATAAAACAGTGACAAGAACAGGAGTGTTGTCTTTTGCAAGTGTCATTTAGTGGTTGGTTGATTTAAAATGGACCCCTAAATCATCTTAATTATATACTGAAATAGCCAAAAATATCTAAGTCTTTTACATTTTATTTTATTTAAAAATAAGGGGTTTGATTCTTTTCTTTTTATATAGAAAAATTAAGAGCGACCATATCGACTCAGTGATTTATTTAAGTGCACCACATTTTAATCGTGTTCTTAATATTTACTCGTTGGCATAGTTATGATAACTTGTTTCAAGAGATAAGGCACATAGTTTAGGGTTAAAAAACATGCGAGTTTTGTTGAAGGTCACCCAAATTCCATCGTGGATTGGATGAAAGGGGTGTTGAAGAGGTGAAAATATGGTTAAGTGTAAGTTGGGACAGTCGATAAGGCGTCCAATCCGTCAAGGAGCTAACAAAAGGAGAAAATTGGATTTTGGACTTGTAACTGAGTGCCTGCACGTCATTGGAGTTTCATCACTATTGCTCACTTTCCGCATATTTGGCGCCCGAGCGGTATTGCAGCTCTCGCTTCACGCGAGGCTGCCGCTTAAGCGACCAATTTATTCGGAAAAAATATTGTTTCCTTTTTATGTGAATTTTTATCCTCTTTCCATCTAAAAATATTTATTTGGGTCCTATATATGCTTCATGAAATTATTGAGAAATTATTGACTTTATATAGTATAGTAAACATATTGAAAGCAATATTCATCGTAATTCCCTTCATGTAGTGGATTTTTCTCTTCTACTAATGATTTTTTTCCATCTTGAATTTTCATACAAATTTTAGTGTTCGTGTTGGCCTTTTATTTATTTTTTATTGCCATCTTGTTTTCAACTTTATTATAACAAATTTCATGAAATATGTAATTGAAAATTAGTTTTAAATTTTTTTTTTAAATAAATGGGGATCAAACACGGACTAAAGAATCTAAGAGAATTAAAAGTTAGGTCCGGTACCCGAAATGAGTCCTCCTGTCTGGTGGCTGCCGGTCCAGCATGGGGGGTTGGGTCCTTTGATTCCTCCTCCATGCCATGATATCACCTCCTCACCATACATAAATTAAAGTTCTTATGGGTATTTATTTTTATTTCATTTTAAATCACACATTTAAACTCACAATTTTTATTAATTTTTTAATCGCGTATTTCATCAACTTATATCAAAATATTCTAAAATACTAAATCAGAGAAGCTAACTGTGTGTGTGGATGAATTATTTTTTAAAGATAAGTCTGAATTTCAAGTGTCATGCACAGTATACACATTATACATACACATGTAGAGAGAGAGAGAGAGAGAGAGAGAGAGATGTTTGGTGATTATATATGAGTAGATATGGTGGGGTGGATGATTGCTGAAGACATTCGCTGCTGCTGCTGCATGTGTGCGAGAATCCAACTCCCATCATGTCACCATTCTTTCTACATAATTAATTATTTTTTAAATACCTTATGCCTTTTCCCCCCTTCTCATTATTTACCTCTCACTCTCTCGTACTTACTCTACCTAGGTATCATGAAATATAGCCCTGTTTGGTTTGGATTAAAATTTCAAACTAAAGTCAATAATTAATTTTAACCACACATTTTATAGGATTCACAACTTTTTAGCTACGTATTTCATCAAAATCTACTAAAATTCTAATTTTAATTTCTACCAAACAAGGGCATAAAATTTATTTTTTATCTAGCTTTGGGAATAAGCCCCTATTTGGTTTAGGCTAAAAAGTTGAAAAAAACTTCAAGTCAAAGTAAATGTACACATCTAATGAGATTCAAAATTTTTATCAACTTTTTTATCGCGTATTTCATCAACTTTTTATCAAAATTTACAAAAAAATATATATAATTTTTAGTAAAACCAAACAGGGAATAAGATAGGAAAATCTTGCTAGCGAGCCCTTTTGATTGGACTTTCTACTTGGATGGTTAAGTACTGAGATGACTTTGCGTTCACATATGGGCCACCCAACCAAATACAGCCCACATGGTTTCAAATGTATAAAATGGACTATTTAAGTATGGCCCTTGGGGCTATTGGGCTAGGTCGGACATGGAGCCCACCAGGGCCACCACCAAGTCTTGTCTCATTTTGAGCTTTTAAAAAAATTTAAAAAAAATAAAAAAGAGAGAGAGAGAGAGAGAGAGAGATTGAAAATGGGGTAATATTTCCTAAGTCGATCCCTAAAGTATATGAAATTTCCCGATTTTGGTTTGTTTAGTATTAGTCTTAGTATTTTCGTCTCTAAACTCATGAGCTTATTCTTCATTCATTCAAAAGTAAAACTAGAGATATAATCGATCATGATTTGTCTTGATGAACCGATTGGTACTTTTGATACAAATGTAATACAAGGTATTCAAAAATTTCAATTGGTGGAACATACCGACATAACCAATACGTAAAAGCTCATGTATTTTGCATATCAAGATAATAAGAAATGTTATCAAGTGTCTTAAAATCTCATATTTCTTATTATATAATTTATATATATGTACTCTAGCGTGGAAAAAAAAGGCGATGTCATTATTAAACGATTTTAAGGAAGTTAAAGACACTAAAAACTTGCCCGATCTTCATTGTAAAAGGTTGAACTCCCGTTGCCAAAAGGAATGCAATAACCCGTCGATTTTGATCAAATCGTTTCTTTTGAATCCTAGATCAATTGATGGGGAAAATACTAAGGGATTGTTTGACAAAAAAATTTAGTAGATTTTGATAAAATTCGTTATATTTAATTGATAAAATTGATTGAAAAAAAAAATTTGTGAGTCCTAGAAAATGTAAAATTAAGTTTGATAAAATGTTGACAAAGTTTTTTAAAACAATCAGCACTAAGTTCTTATTACAAAAGTCAAGTGTGAGAGTCGGACCTTGTCTCCGTAGAAATCAAATTATGGTAGAAACCCATTACGTACAAGTGCCTCTTGTCATTGGCCATATTGTAGGTTGCGAAAGGTATTTGAATTAGTGTGAGATAAAAAACAATAGAGCTTTTTTTACGTACAGGAAAAGGTTAAAGGTTACAGCTGAAGGATTTTGCACTATATAGCCATTGCACAAAATCCTTTTAGAAGGAAAAAATATATCCTATACTAGGAAACTGATATATACAACCGGGAATGGAAAAACAATTACATCTAAGAATGGAAAAAAGAATCAAGGCTTGAAGATAATTTTGTCAATATTCAACACTCCCCCTCAAGTTGGTTCATAGATATCACACATGGCCAACTTGTCAAGAATATTATTAAATGCTTGGCTTGGTAATGCTTTAGTCAGCACATCTGCAAGTTGATCTTGTGATCGGACATGGGGCACTTCAATAATCTTTGCATCCAGTTTTTCCTTGATAAAGTGCCGATCAACTTCAACATGTTTGGTTCGATCATGTTAGACTGGATTGTGAGCAATGTCACATGCTGCCTTGTTATCACAGTATAACTTCATAGGATGAATTTGCTCAATGCATAAATCCTGCATCAAATTCCTTATCCACAGTAACTCACATATTGCTTTTGCCATTCCTCTATATTCGGACTCAGCACTAGATAAGGCCACTACATTTTGTTTCTTGCTACGCCAAGTAACTAGGTTTCCACCTACGAATGTGAAATACCCAGATGTAGAGCGTCTTTTTTCAATTGACCCGGCCCAGTCTGCATCGGTGTACCCTTCAATATCCAAGTTATCTCCTTTGGTAAATATGATACCCTTCCCAGTAGATGACTTCAAGTAGCGCAAGATATGAATGACTGCATTCATATGCTCTTCACTTGGAGAGTGCATAAATTGACTGACAACACTTAATGCGTAAGCCAAGTCAGGACGCGTATGTGCAAGGTACATTAACTTCCCAACTAATCTCTGATAGCGTTCCTTATTGTAGGGATTTGATTTGGATGTATTCCTAGTTTCAGATTCTCTTCCATAGGCGTGCAAACTGGACTACATGCTGTCATTCCTGTTTCCTTCAACAAATCTAAGGTATATTTTCGTTGGGATAGAAAAATACCTTTCTTTGATCTAGACACTTCAATCCCAAGAAAATATTTCAGCTGACCAAGATCTTTCATTTCGAACTCATGAGAGAGGTAGCTTTGTAGTGCCTTCTTTTCCTCCGAGTCATTTCCTGTTACTATCATGTCATCAACATACACTATCAGAGCAGTAATCTTCCCTTTACTATGTTTCAAGAATAGAGTATGATCTGAATTGCTTTGTTTGTATCCAAAAGCTTTCATAGCCCCTGTAAATCTTCCAAACCATGCTCTTCCTCTGACGAAGTTCGGTATATCGGCCTTTTTTAGTTTACAGACTTGTTTGCAATTTTTAGTCTGTATATTACATCCAGGGGGCAACTCCATATATACTTCTTCTTGTAGTTCTCCATGCAAAAAAGCATTTTTTACATCAAACTGGTGTAGAGGCTAATCTAGATTTGCAGCAAGGGAAAGAAGGATGCGGACGGTGTTGATCTTGGCTACTGGTGCAAATGTCTCCATATAGTCAATCCCATAGGTTTGTGTGTATCCTTGGCGTGGTTAGAACGAAACTTCGGTTCAACTGTGCCATCCGCTTTATGCTTAATGGTGAAGACCCATCGGCATCCAACTGGCTTCTTTCCATTAGGTAGGTCAACAACTTCCCACGTTGAGTTCTTTTGGAGGGACCTCATTTCATCATTCATTGCTTCCTTCCATTTGGGATCATCTAATGCCTCCTGCACACTATTAGGAATAGATACAACAGATAACTGATTTACAAAGGATTCATTTTCCTTTGACAACCTATGGTAAGACACAGAGTTACTGATGGGATATTTAGCTTTGGAATTAAGGATAGGTTCATAGTTAACCTTCGGTTTACCTCTTGTAGCTCTATCAGGTAGTATTTTAGGATAAAATGCAGGAGGGGGTTCAGAAATTACCTGAGTTTCAATGAGAGGATCAGCCTGAGAAGACAATTGGTTAAGAGGTACAAGAGAGCTAGATCGAGGTGAAGGTGGCTCCAAATTTGCATGAGTATCACCACTATCGCTTATATCCAATGCGTCCAGAAAAGTGGCCTCAGTTGGACTTTCACCACTCGGAACTGAGATATCACCACTTATATCCAATGTGTCCACAGAGTCAATTAGAGGCTGCAATTCATTAAGATTCTCCCCCTGAAGTGGAGCTGTAGGGACAGAATAATACATATCCTCTTCATGAAATACAACATCAAGTGTAACATATAATTTTTTTGAAGGAGGATGATAACACCGATACCCTTTTTGGTGCAAGGCATAGCCAACAAAAACACAGCGAAGAGCTCGGGGTTCCAATTTATTTCTCAAGGAGTTGGGCACATGCACATAAGCAACACAACCAAAGATTCGAGGTGGTAGATTTGGCACAGTTGGAGCACGTATTGCTGTATGAAGAACATTAAATGGAGTTTGAAACTGAAGGGAGCTAGAGGGTACCCGATTAATGAGATAAGCAGCGGCAGTAACAGCCTCACCCCAATACTGAACTGGCATGTGAGCTCCAAACAAGGAAGCACGGACAACTTCTAGGAGATGACGGTTCTTGCGCTCAGTGACTCCATTTTGCTGAGGGGTATAAGGACATGTGGTCTGATGGACAATACCATTGGAATTCAAAAATTGTTTCAAATCATTATTTACAAATTCACCACCATTGTCGGTACGGAGGACCTGAATATGAGACTGATATTGTGTAATTATCATTTGGTAAAATTTTTGAAATAAGGAGCTAACTTCGTTTTTTGTTTTCATTAGGCAAATCCAAGTCAGGCGAGTATGATCATCAATGAACGAAACAAACCAACGGGCACCACCTAGAGAAGTGGTATGAGCAGGACCCCATACATCAGAATGAATTATCATAAAAGGAGCCAGGCTTTTATTCATACTTCGTGGAAATGAAACACGATGGCTCTTAGCCAACTCACAAATATCACACTTAAAATCAGAAACACTCAAGTTTACAAATAACTGTGGAAATAACTTGTGTAAATATCCAAAAGATGCATGACCTAACCGCCTATGCCAGAGCCAGATATCAGAATTCTGGGATGTGTTACATGCGATAGGTGATTGAGCTTGGGCCACCAGATTCGAGCTTTGTGGTATTAGATCCAAGTAGTAGAGCTTTCCCCTTCTAGTACCATAACCAATTGTCTTCCGAGTCTGAATATCCTTGAAAACACAAAGATTAGGGCCAAAAATCACAATACAATTTAAAGCGGTAGTTATTTGAACAACGGACAATAAGTTATGATTAAGAGAGGGAACAACTAAAACAGAGTCTAAATTCAAATTGGGAGTTAGAGAGATGGAGCTTTCACCAATCACAAGAGCGGAGTCACCATTAGCGGTGGCCACGATAGGTTGGGTGGAAGATTTAAGAGATTGAAGACCACTAATGTCAAAGGTCATATGATCCGTTGCACCCGAATCAATTATCCATGTATTATTACGACTAGTAGTAGAGGCATTAAAGACCTTACCAATATTACCTGTAGCAGCAGCCAAAGAAGTAGCTTTGGTAGGTCCAGGTGTAGTACCAGATAAATGGGAATTGGGCTCAACCATGGCTACAGATGCATGTGATTTAGAATTCTGTCTACGAGGGGCTTTGGTGGAATCCCACCACTCCGGATAGCCGATCAATTCATAGCAGCGAGACTTGGTGTGCCCAGTTTCACCACAATGAGTGCATAGGCGCTCCTGGGATCCAGTATTACGAGTTTGAGATCCAGAGTTACGATGCTTGGTCTGATGTAGTTTAGGCCCACGAACTACCATGGCAGAGGGTTCCGAAGGGGCAGTGTCACCTAGAATGGTTAGGCGACGAGCAGCCTCACGACGAACACATGCATAAGTTTCTTCAAGATCAAGGGCAGGGTCTTTGCGGAGTATTTCACCACGAAGTGATTCAAACTCGGCATCCAACCCATTCAAAAAGATATGGACACGGAGCTGCTCTACAGATTTCTTATACATAACAACATCATCCGGGTCTTTCATTACAATTTTATCACGGTGGTCCAACTCTTGGAAGATTTCAATCAATTCACCATAATAAGTAGATACGGGGCGACCAACCTGTTTCGTAGAGAAGGCTCGCTGGTTCAGGGAAAAAATTTGAGATTCATCCGAGCCATCATAAAAGGCTTTGGCGAGGGCAGTCCAGATTTCTCGTGCCGTCCGCAAGCGAAGGTAACGCTTCATGATTTCAGGTGACATAGATGTAAGTAGCCAGCCCTTTACCTTCTGATTTTCAGCATACCATTTGCTGTAGTTAGCATCAGTAGGTTCTGGGATAGGTGCCTTTCCCATAATGTAGTTGAGTTTCTCCCGTCCAGCAATCTGCATCTCCAAAATCTGAGACCATACGTCGTAATTTGTTTCGGTGAGGATAACTCCGGCAGTAAAACCAGAATTTTCGGATTGTACATGGATAATAGGAGTGGTGGGTACAGGGGTCCCTTTCTGGAGTGGTAGCTTCAGGATTATGTGTTTCAGCCATGGGTCGAAGATAGAGAAACAGATAATGCAATGGGCAAGCTCTGATACCAAGATAAAAAACAATAGAGCTTTTTTTACGTACAGGAAAAGGTTAAAGGTTACAGCTGAAGGATTTTGCACTATATAGCCATTGCACAAAATCCTTTTAGAAGGAAAAAATATATCCTATACTAGGAAACTGATATATACAACCGGGAATGGAAAAACAATTACATCTAAGAATGGAAAAAAGAATCAAGGCTTGAAGATAATTTTGTCAATATTCAACAGTGTGTAAGCAACTCCTGCGAGTGCAGTTGCAAGTACATATGTNAGATAATTTTGTCAATATTCAACATAAACTCGTTGACTTATGTGATCGTATATATTATGAGAGTGCAATCATTTGCCCAATATAAAAACAAAAACTAATAATTAGATTTTGTGGCTATATGTTCAATTAGATATGATCTAATTATTAGAACTTGGATAATATACGTCCGATCATATTCCTGTAGTAGCTCTATAAAGTATTGAGGTTTAATTACATTTACTATAAAAGTTTTGTGATCAATTTTATTTAACAAAAAACTTTTGGAGTCAACTGTAATTATTATGAAAGTTGTAAAATTAATTGTATTTGAACTTGAATTTCTAGAACTACACTTGTAATTAAATAAATGATGCATTAATTGGATTTAGACTTTATTTAAACTTCTATTTGGATTTCAGTTGGAACTCTTATTTGGTCTTTATTTGAAATTCTTATTGTACGTGATATTTCTATAAATAGGGACTAGAATGGAACCAAAATCCATTAACATTAATTCTTCCATAGAGTCCGAATTTAGATATTGAAAAAGAAAAAAAAAATGTTTTTCTTTGTTTTTATCCATCCGGTCTGACATTAGTTTCTTAATTTAATTCATATAACATGTCCACGTGTCGGTATAGTCTTACTTTAGAGAAAACGATACAAGATTTGAAGGTTTGAAGCACCAAGTTCTTGAAACTAAAAGTTGAAAGTTTGTGATCCAAAAAGTGATAAGTTCATGATTCAGAGCCGAATTAAGAATTGATCATTAACTTTCATTAACTTTTTAATCTTAGTGTCTTGATTATAACTCCAGGAATATTCTCATGTGTCTTGGTGTTATGAATAAAGCAAGATATATGTACAAGATGACATAAATCAAATAATCAAGAACACCAAGATGTTACACGAAAATCCAAAATGGAGAAAATCATGGGCACGAGGAAAATTCACTAAATCAAAATAATGATTTTGTTACTAGATTTGATGCTCTCAATCAAATTCTATTTTTCTTTAATGCTATGAGAACCCAACAAGTCGTGGTGTATATATGCAACCATAATTATAGTGTTTTAGATGAAATGGGCATATAAAAATTCGTCAAAATCGTGAACAAGCTTGGGCTGGATTACACGTCTCAAGTAGCGTTCCTTAATCACAGTGAATGGCAGCACTGCACTTGAGTGCCGACTCGACAGCAATGAGCAATAGGTTCCCTATTATGAGTGCTTGAGCGAGCAAAAATGCGGCAATTTTTCTCCTTTGTCTATCTTTACACTTCTTTAAGGCCTCTTCAACCAAACCACCAATACCTAATGGAATTTGGATAATACTTCAACAAATCTCCACCTTGACTCAAATCCCACCATAAAGAATTACTCTTCACTCTTCAATAAATCCACCTCTTCCACACGAGCTCCTAAGGGCCTATTCAACAACAAATACCAACTAAGTCCATGCAATGCTCAAACTTGGCCACATGGAGTGCCTTAGTCAACATATGAGGGGGATTCTCCTTGGTATCAACATTTCCCACAACAATATCACCACGAGCAATCACATCACTCACAAAATGATACACACATCAATGTATTTTGCCCTCTCGTAAACCATCCGATCCTTTATCAAACTTGGCCACATGGAGTGCCTTGTCACCATATGAGGGGGATTCTCCTTGGTATCAACATTTCTCACTACAATATCAACACGAGCAATCACATCACTCACAAAATGATACTCACATCAATGTGTTTTGCCCTCTTGTAAACCATCAGATCATTTGTCAGAAAATAACACGCTGACTCAAGTATAATCTGCCAGCTTATCTCTTAGATCTCCATTCCAAGAATTCTTCGTTGCTCCCAAATCCTTCATATCAATCTCATCACTGAGTTGAACTTTTACCTTCATTACCTTTGCTTTATCCTTAGCAGCTTTCAATATACATCAACATAAAGTAGTACATATATAAACGACACATCATCACTTCTTAAAGTATACACAACTATTATAACTATTTTTTTTAAAGTCATGAGTAGTCATGAATGAGTCAAATCTTTTATACTATTATCTCAATGACTACTTCAGGCCATAAAAGAGACTTCTTTAATAAACATACATAGTCTTCTTTTCCAGTGACTACGAAAGCCTCTGGTAATTCCACATAGATGTCCTCCTCAAGCTCGCCAAGCAAGACTGCTCTCTTCACATCCAACTATTCAAAATCCAACTCATCCTTAGCCATAAAACCAATCAAAACTCTAATTGAGCTGTTCTTTGCAACTAGAGAAAAAACATGTGTAAAGTCTACACATGAAATCTGACTATAACCCTTAGCCACTAATCTTGCCTTGTACCTGACATTGTCAACTCATGATGTACCTTCCTTCCTTTTAAGCACCCATTTACAACAAATAGCTTTTTTATTCTTGGGTAATTTCACTAAGCCCCACGTGTCATTTTTATGAAATTATGTATATAGTAGGCTCTTCATTGAAATCTCACATTCAATGCATATGCTGCCAAGTTAGCATCTCCATACTTCTGTAGAGATCTAATCACCCTTCTATGTCTATTTTTATCAAGAATACTGCGGTACTACTAGTGGTAGTGACAAAGGGGTATTCTCCTTTACTTTTGAACTAGACCGATGTTAATACTTTAGTTTAGATTCTGAACCAATCTCCAACTCCATCTCAATAATTTTATTTTATTGATTTGTATTGCCAGAATCTCTAAGATGTAAACTATGAACCATTGCATGTTCATCAAACACAACATGTACAATAATCACCACCTTATTTGTTTCTGAACACCAAAGTTTATATCTCTTAACACCGAATTTATAACTAAGAAAGATATACTTTTAGACCTTAGCTCCAACTTCTCATTATTCACATAAGCATAAGCAAAACACCCAAATATTTTCAAATCTTAGTAACTAGGGATAGAATTGGATCATACCTCTTCTAGTGTCCTTTCACTAAAGTTCTATTCATCTGTTCTGCTGTGGAGTACTAGGTGCTATCAAATACCTCAAAATCCCTTATAATTTGCAGCAGCTATTGAATTCATTCTAACAAAACTCCCATCCATTATCTGTATGAAGATGTTTTACCCACTTCTAGTTCGATTCTCAATCATTATCTTCCATTCCTTGAAAGTAACAAGCACATCATTTCTACTTCATGAAGAAAATCTAAACTTTCTCAACAAATAATATGCACCTCATTTAGAGAGCACCATCGCCAGTCCCCAAAGATCAGAATAGATATAATAAAGTGTTCCCTTCGTGTTGTGTCTTCTTTTCGTGAATATGACTTTATTCTATTTTCCAAAGATACAATGCTCACAGAACTTTAATTTACTGATACTCTATCCATCAAAAGTCCTCTCTTGCTCAATTCAGTTATCCCATTCTCACTAATCTGCCCAAACCGTATATGCTAAAGTTTAGTAACTTCTTCATCTAACAAATAAGAAGTAGTGATGGCTGCATCTCCTATCTGCAAAATATATAGTTGAAATAGACCTCTTTGTCCTTTCATCACAACAAGAGCACTTGTACTAATTTTTCAAACTCTACATTCACCAATGTATCCATACCTTTTCAAATCAAGGGTACTCAAGGATATGAGATGCCTCTTCCGGTTTGGAACATACCTCACATCAGTAAGTATCCCGATATCCCTGTCGAGCATTTCAATTCTGACTATTCCAATTCCAACTATTCTGTAAGGTATGTTGTTTCTCATAATTACAGCACCTTTCGAAGCATCTTCATATGTTGTAAACCAGTCTCAATGGGACACATATGGAATGTACAAATTGAATCAAGAATCCAATCATTACAAGCTTTGGATTCACTTTGGCCATCTTAAACAACACTGGCTTCTTCAATATCCTCAGCTTGATATCCCTTTTCTTTAGCAGCAGCCATCCCTGTGTTCTTTAATAATTAGTAGTCAGCTTTAGTGTATCCCTTCATTTTACAAAAAGTGACATGCCTCTTCTCTATGTCTTAAATTTGATCTACCCCTCGTATTACTACTTATATTATTTTCTTAATTCATCCCAAGTACAACCAAACCTTCCGCCTACCCTCAAATTTAGCCACAAGATGCTTCATCTTCTTCTTTGATAGTAAAATATTATAGATCTCATTAATTGCGAGAGTATCACAAATATAGAGAATAGTGTCTCTAAAAGTTATATATGAGGACGACAATAAACAAAACAAAATCAATTCGAGATCCTCTTTATCATATTTAACCTCCATATTCTTAAGATAAGCTACAATTTCTTTAAAAAATTGTTAAGTGGCCCTTAATAAACATAACTTCTAACATGCAGTGAGAATACAAGTGTTACTTCAAGTGTAACTTGCTGATCAAACTCTTTATCATACAAAGGATCTCTAGCTTCAACCACAACATAACAACACTTTTCACTTTAAGAACATCCAAAAGAATCTAATTTAAAAGATGGAGATGAATTTGTGAAAAGGTATTTCGACCCTTCCACTGCTTTTTCTCAGGAGTCCAAGTATAAGACATTTTATCAAATCCTAACAGGGCATTATCCAAATCCATCCATGGAAAAGAGCTCACATCTTCACGTGCCATAGTGAAATCTTATGTTGCGATTCAAAAGTGGAATATCATATTTCATCATTACCATGTGTAAAATCAACATCGCTCTGATACCGATTTGTTATTAATAAAGCTAGATATACGTGCAAAATGAAATAAATCAAATAATCAAGAATATTGAGATTTTGCATGAAAATCCAAGATGTGAAAAAATCACGGCTAGTGAAGAGAATTTACTAAATCAAAATAATGATTTTGTTACAAAATTTGATGCTCTCAATCAAAATCTATTTTTTTTTTTTTTTCTAATGCTATGGAGAGCCAACATGACATTGAGTATATATATATATATATACATCCCTAATTATAGCGTTTTAGATGGAATGAGCATCTAAGAATTTGTCAAAATCGATAACAACACTGGACCGAATAACACGACCACTCAAGCAACATTCTTCGCACAGAGCGAGTGACACAATGGTGCTCGAATGCCACGCTTTCCTGTCCTAAGGACTCGAGTGAGAGATCAGCACTCAATAAGCCAAAATGAGGCGATTTCTTCTCCCAGTCCATCTTTTGACTTTTTCAATGCCTCACCAACCAAACCCCCAATACCCAATGGAATTTGGGTCACATTTCAACACTTGGAAGTTTTCTAAATCAAATTGCTGAAAAGTTAGGATGTAATGTTTACGCCTGACATTTTTGTCTGGATGAAAATATTTTATCGTGAGTTTCTAAACTAGATCTTCCAATGTACTAACGCTTCCCGGTGGTAATGACTGAAGCCATTTCTAAGCTTTATCCTTCAAATTATGAGGACAACAATCAATTTGAGTGCTTCTTCGTATAGGCCCTTGTATTTGAAGTTTCCAAGTATCTTGTGAAAGTGTGAGACAATAGTGTGGATTATCATTATCTTGTCGAAGAAGGTTATGTAGCTTGAGAATGAATTAATGACATTCGACCTCAGTTGGAAATTATCATGCCAGGCTAAGGACAGATGATGCTAGACTAGTTATCAAAGACCCGAAAATCATGAAATTCACAACAAAAATAATTTCGTGTTTTTCCATCTCACGTTGGCACTGGTCTGTGTTTATCTCTATTCCTTTGTAGCAATAAAAACAAAGAAGAATAATTAGATTAGCTGGAAAAAAAATATCTCAACAATTATTAAATGAATTAACACTTGACAATGGCGCTAAAAACTTCTTGTTGATATTTTATCATCCTACAAGGATTGATTATTAACTATTATTCAATTAAAACCAACTTCAGAAAACACGCACAATTAAGATTAGGGTTTGAGTTTGATTTTCCTAATTCACATATAACTAGGGAAATTAATAATAATGTTGGAAGTAAATATTTAGGTAGAAATCAATCAGAAAAATAGTTATAACTCCTGATTTCACTAATGAGCATATTCATGTTCTATTCATATTTTAGCTCAATTATTGTGCTGTCAGTAATTAAATTTAGGATAAAATATCAATGTTTATCTCTCGAGTTAACATATCCCTAAATATCAACTTTCCACTCTCAACTAATAGTTAAAAGTAATTCATAAGAACGTATGACATCCAAATAAATAAGTAGAAATTTCTCAATTTAACAACAAATTCATGAAAAAACTAGATTTGATGTTCTAACATGCAATCTTTTGATTTAATACGTATCATATATCATTTTTTAGGACGAAAATATTTGAAGGGGGTGAGAATGTA
>CAIGRQ010289715.1:0-13908 GCA_903798375.1 Fraxinus sp. D2006-0159
AAAATGATTAAAAAATAAAATATTTTTTATTGGAGTCAAAGACCTTTTAATATAATGCGTGAAGCGTGGCTCGATCTCTTGACCTCCCACACAAATTTCACATTTTTTACCAATTGGACACTTTATCTTAATTAATTATTTCTTTCACATATTATATTTATTGTATAAATATATAATAGTTGAGACTCATCATAATGTGATAGATTATGCATCCTATTATATAAAGACACAATCTGTCATCAATCAAGGAATCCTCCCAAACATATTTTTGAAGCCGCACGCTTCTTTTTAACTTCATCTAAAGCTTTAATTCGATATTCAAATTACTCACATTTTATTTGGAGGATTTCTATCACACAACTGCACTAGTCAAAATATCAACTACGGTGCAGTTCTACATTTTGAATATTCTTCATAAATCCCATTGTTATTTTTGCATATCCAATACACATGCAATAATCAATTTCCGTTCTCATTTTAACCAGTTTTAATTTAGGGCACGTTACATTCGTAAATTATACACATAATTCTGAAATTTGTACAAGGGGCTATCTACATTTCCATCTAGAAAAATTTTCTTGCTTGTAAAGTAATCTAGTAAAATATAATTTATAGACAATACTACCACAATTGCTCAGGTAAAAATGTAATGTGCAAGTAGTAAAGCTACCCACACACATCTTCAATCAGACTTACGTTTGTCAACTCTTTCAAAGTTCGATTTTATTATTTAGGACGTCTATTTACAAGGTAAACAATATCAATTCAATTACCTCAAACTAATAGTTATCGTATATGAACGATTAGGAATGTCAATATCTCATCAAAATGCATACACTTTCATATTTAAGAAAATTGCAACCCCCATCATATGTATATGTTGTGATTGACCCAACGTGAATTTAGATCTTCCAAGTGCCCAATTCCAATGGTTCTAGATCTTTTCATGTGGGCTATTAAGTGCATAAACAGTAGGAATTATCTTCTCCTCAAAGAAACTTTGCAAAAACCCAACAATTGGATTATGTAACAACAATCAGTTTCACCCGTAAGTACTTCTTGTGGTTCAAAAAGAAACATTTCCACCCTCTAACATGGTTTTCCAATTCTCAATAATTCTCGAGCATGTGCCAGTGGCCTCTGTAATTGATTTAAAGATGAAGAAGCCTTGCATAACGCCCAGTTCTCTACGATCCAGTTTCTCTGGGTCCTAGGTGGAAGAAGATCCATTCTTGAGAGAGAGAGAGAGAGAGAGAGAGAGAGCAACCATAAACAAAATTGATTATTTTCAGCAAAGAGTTTCTATAGTACATCACAACTACAATTAATAGTTTCACTTTAGGATTTTGTCTTTTTTAAATTATCTTTTCTAATTTCCTTTTCTAGTTGTAATAGGTTTATTCTTAAATTTTGTGATTAGGAATAGTTTATTTCCTAAATTTAGTTTCCTTATTTTGGTTTCTATTATTAATAAGATTAGGGAATAATTTTGACTATAAATATAGGGGTATTGTACAATTTGCAAGACAATCAATCATATATCAATTACAAAGCAAGATTATTCCAATATAATTCTTATTTTCAATTCGTATTATAAGAATTTCATAACGCTTCAGCACCAAAATTGGTATTAGAGCAAGGAATTCACCTCAATCTGATGGCAGAAGACGGTTCGAGTGGCAAACAAACCACCGATAATGAACCGAGGTTTGAAAAAAATTGAACAACGACTAGAAGGGATGGATATAGCTCTTCGTAGTATCACGCACTGCTAACTGCAATGGCTATTGAGAAGCATCATGCATCTAGGGCAGAACAGAAAAGCAGGCAGAAAAATGTACAGCGATCTATTAACTCAGATTCCGACGATGAGGAAGAAAATGATAACCGAAATGCAAGAAATCATGGGGTTCTAGCAAGGAGGGAGAGCACACTATACCACAGCCCCGCATTGACCCAAGTGTGGGGGAAGGACGTCGGCCCCTTGCAAATGATCGACTCCGACAGTAGAACCCAGAAATCCATGATCAAGTCCCCTGGCGCTCGAACCCAATTGCAAATTGCAACCCTCGCGAGGCTGCCCCTCTACGGTTCTATGAGCGAAGGAACAGACGAGTTGAAGGTGACTTTCAACGAAGGGTTCCAACCGGCAACGACGACAAACCCAGTGATCGACCGCGAGCTTTGACGAGAAATCTTGAGTGAGAGGCAGAGATGCGATTTCATTTCAGGGAAGGAGTTGATTTTCACTATAGGTTTAATTTCACCTAAGGTATAGGGTGGATGAAGGAATCAATTTTGACCCACACAGTTTTGACCGATGTTATAATGTTGACTGTGGTTACAATTTTGATCGAGGTCCTAATTTTTAGTCAAGGGCTAGAGGCTTTCAACAAAGAAGATCATGAGGTTTCGACTATTCATCCGAAGAAAAAGATAATTTTCGACCAAGGGCTAATAATCGGGGTACAAATGTTTAAGAATTTAAGATGAAGATGGACTTGCCAAGTTTTAACAGCAAATTAAACATTGAAGATTTTTTGGATTGGATCCATACCTTCGAGATTTTTTTCAACTATTTGAATATCTCGGAACAAAGCCAAGTTAAACTCATGGTGGATAAATTAAAGGTGGAGCTTCGGCATGGTGGAAACAACTTCAATTTAATCGTCAACGACAAGGAAAACAACGTGTACAAACCTGGCCCAAGATGAAACGATTATTGTAAATAAGATTTCTCTCCCAGATTATGAACAGTTTTTTTATCAGTAAAATATTAGAATTGTCGACAAAACAACCGAACAGTAAACAAGTACACGAATGAATTCTATCGTTTAAATGCCCGAGTTAGTTTTTCTGAAACACAAGCTCAATTAATTTCTCGATATATAGGAGGCGTAAAATTAGTCATTCAAGATCGACTAGCTCTTCAGGAGGTTTAGACCATGATAGATGCTGTCAATTTAGCAATGAATAGGACCACAGCCTATACTCAAGGCAATTTTTGAAGACCAACTTAAGAAACTCATTCTACTCCAAAGGGTGCAACGACATCAGGCAACAATAATAATAACAGCAAGGGTACCACGCCAATTCAGAATTCGACACAGAATCAAAGTAGAACTTCAGCTCCTGTTCAATCTAACATTCAAAACAGAAACCAAGCATAGCAACGAACCAATAATGATCCTTACGTGTGTCCTAACATTGGAAAGTGCTATTGGTGCAACCAACTTGCAGGCCATCTTTAGCTGTCCAAACAGGTGATCCATTAATATTGTAGAAGAGTGCGAAAGTGATGAAGAACAAAATTCTGAAGACGATGACTATGAGGATGGTAATGTTGCGGATACGGATACAAGGGAAGAGTTGGCGTGCATTGTCCAACGCCTTTTACTTGTACCAAAAAAAGCATGATAACTTGCAATGACACAAAATCTTCAGGACTCGGTGCACTATTTGTAGTAAGGTATACAACGTGATCATTAACATCGGCAATAGTGAGAACGCCGTCTCCAAAGCAGTGGTAAAAGCTCTAAATTTGAAAAGAAACACCCTTCTCCATACAAGATTGCATGGATTAAAAAAGGCCCAGAAGTTAAAGTTCTAGAGATTTGTAAGGTTCCTTTGTCAATTGGGAAATATTATAAAGATGAGATCGTATGTGACGTAGTGGATATGGATTTGTCATTTCTTATTTGGTTGTCCATGTCACTATGATGTCGATGCCACTTATAAGGGGCAGAATAACACTTTCATACTTTGGTGGTTTGATAAGAAAATTGTTTTAGTACCACAATATCAACCTTTGGAAAACAACTATGCTATCAAGGAAGAGAAACCACTTTTAACCAACATATTGGGCCTAGAATTCTTTGAACAAGTAAAAGCGATGTGCACTATATTAGCATTTGTAGTTAAAGGCCACTCGGAAGCAACTATGTAGATTCCCACCAAAGTTCAAAAGTTACTTGCTGATTTTTTTGATATAGAACCTGGCGAGTTACCAAACGAGTTGCCCCTATGCGAAACATTTAACATCATATTGATTTGGCACCTAGAGCTAGTTTGCCTAACTTACCACATTATTGCATGATCCCAGTTGAACATGAAAAGTTATAGCGAAATGTTAATGAGTTACTTGATAAAGCAATATCCGTGAGAGCATGAGTCCTTGTGCAGTTCCCTATTTTCTCGCTCCAAAGAAGGATGGTAGTTGACGAATGTGTATAAAAAGTCGTACTATTAAAGAAATAACAATCAAGTATCGCTTACCCATTTCGCGTCTTAATTATATGCTTGACATGTTACAAGGGACATTGGTATTCGTCTAATCTGATCTAAGGAATGGTTATCATTAGAACCGTATTCGAACTGGCGACAAGTGGAAAACAGCTTTCAAAACCAAAGATGGTCTCTACGAGTGGTTAGTGTCATTTGGGCTGGCGAAGGTATCAAGCACATTCATGTGATTAATAAACCAAGTTCTTCACGCATTTGTGAATTTGTGGTGGTTTATTTTGATGATATTCTTATCTATAGCAAGAATGAAGATGAGCACTTGTCACATCATAAAGTTCTCTCAGTCTTGCGAGATAATAAATTGTATAAGTTGTGATCGACAACTAACATTTTAAGTGTTGAAAATTCAGACAACATTTTGACTTAATGAAACCAAAAAATGCACAAAATGAGGTTTTCATCGATGCAAGAGTTCAACTAATGCCCACTCAAGTGCTAATGATTTTTCGATCATCATCTCCTAAGATATAACAATCACGTCTCGTAATACGAACACTCCAAATTACGTAGACCAATGGACCTACTGGTGTTTAAAACTTTCTTTGCGCCTATTTCAGCCCCATTTTTGGTAAAGAATGCATTTTGAAATACTAGATTGATGAAGAATAAGTGATTAAAAAATTCGAGTTTGCGTGTAATAATACTTTGTTAAAGAATATGTGATTGAAAAAAAAATGTAATTTGGAAATAAAGGAAATCAAACAAGGACTTTAAATGAAAATCAAATTCAATAAAATGCAGAAAATATTTGGAATTGAATATACCAACATGATAGTTGGAAGTGACCCTCAAAATTTTCGACCATTGGGGTACAAAATGATTCGAATGTTGTCTACATGGCACAATTTAATAAACAAGGCATATCTTATTGGAAAGTATATGTCCAAAATGAAATGTCTCTAATGCCGTGTTTGATTGCACTTCAATTTCATGAAAGATGGAAATTAAATTCCATTTTCCATCTTTTTGCATGTTTGATTGCACAAATTTTCCATGGAATTGGTTTCCCATATTTAACCCACATGCTCACATTTTATTGGTTTTTGAGGAAAAGTTTGGTGGGAAAAACTTTTCTAGGCAATTTTTTTTATTTTTTTAAAATCTTTTTAATTATTTTTTAGCAATGGAAACAAATTCTATCCCAAATTGTAACAAATTCTACCCCTTTAATGGACAATTTTCATGGAAAACATGGCCAAACGAATACCAAAAGATCCAAAATTTAATATTTTTCAGGTAAAACAAGTTATAGGCAATTCAATTCCCTGAAATTTATTTTCTTTCCACTCAAATTTGATTTTTGCAATCAAACGGACCCTAAGATGAAAAGATATGACTTTTGAAAATGTCATGTCCAAAAAGACTCAACTTTTTGTCAAAATTAGTTTTTGAGTATAACTTTTTTAACACATTCCATGTGTTGAGCATCTCACTTTCAACCTTAATTTTTCATTCACCCAAATTTGATTCGAGAAACTAAATATATTACAATAATTCACTTTCAAAGTAGAACTAATTTGGGCTTTCAAACTCCCGCAATCTACTAACAGACCTCTAGCGTAACCAATTGGTCAAAGTTGGTCAAATCTGACATTAAAAAAAAAAAAAAAAAACCAGTTTCCAACAATTTTTTAGTTGCAACTTTAGACAATCTTGAAGAATGAAGAATCGCTCTTTGCCGATGCATTGAATTTCATTATGACGATGAGCCTTGTACATGTCTTGCTGAATTTTAGGGAAAAAAAAATGAATAATGTTATTTATAGATAATGAAGTTACATAATAATTTACATACAAAAGACGTGTCAAAAAGATAGTGGATAACTTTTTTTTTTATTTGGTAAAAGAAATTCTGATTCAATCATTTCTCTCTACTTCATATATATGTAAATCATTATATACACATGTAGCACAACCAAAAAATACGTGACTAGTTAATGATGGTCAAATGGATATAATTGGCCAACCAAATTGCATTCTCTTACGAATTAGGGTTATGGGATTTTTTTGGTTAATAGAAATAAGTATGAAATCCATAATTTGAGACAAAATGTGTTTCAGAGTTGAAAATGATCATTTCTTCACCTCTTCCCTTCCAAGGGACAAGTGAAGTGAGAAATACTTTAAATAGATCAAATGCATCTCAGTAAAAACATGAGGGGATGCTCGGCTAAGAATATCGACCCAACTTGCTTACCAAGTGAAAGGAAGTTGACTACCTTCTTCAATTAGCAAAAGAGTATCAAAGCTTTTCAATTTCTTATTTTACTATATTAGGGGATGCTCGGCTAAGAATATCGACCCAACTTGCTTACCAAGTGAAAGGAAGTTGACTACCTTCTTCAATCAGCAAAAGAGTATCAAAGCTTTTCAATTTCTTATTTTACTATATTCCATGAATGAGAAATTGGAGTTCCAAGTAAACCATTGGAAGACATTTATATATTGGAGGGAAATTTATTTTAATTTGTCCCACGTAAGAAAATGAATAAGACAATAACTAGTTTATATATAGCTACACTTTAAAAGGGTGTAATTATGTGTAGTAAAGAGTCTGTCTCCACATGCGCACGTAGGGGGTACAAATCGCGGATCGAATTAGTACATTGAGCCATGAACTTTTGTGCGAGAGCGATCCGTCTACAAAAATGTCGAATCGTATGGACAAAAAATTGGCCCCTTAGGAGGGTAAATGCTTTGCCATTATTTCCTATATGTTTTTATTATTGTCTACAAATAACCTTCTTAATACTCTAACTCCTGAAACTCATATGGTTTATGTCTGTGTTAATGGAGAGATTTAACATCCGAGTTAATGGTAATGGATGTAACACCTATAACTGTCCGCATGATAATTCTCTATTAGAGCCTATTTAGATTCCATTTTCCTCCATTCTAAACACAAGAAATTCCATTCACTGTCTGCGAATTATTTTCAATTCTTGTCTACCCGAAATTTTCCAGTTTCTATCAAAGTCTTGGTATTCTTGTTCTAATACAAATTTTGTTCGTCGGAATAGAACTAAAGTGCTCCAATTCTATTGGTTTCTCCATTGTATCCTGATGGACAAACACTTGAACTAAACCTCAAATATTTACAATGAGAGGATGAATTTGTTTTATGGACACTATATTTACACATGTCTCAAGTTGTTAATTTCCTTTCTCCAATGACTCAATAGTTTCCGTCATAACTGTTTATTTACAGTTTGAGATTTCATTATGTGAAATGTTACATTCAACAATTTTTTTAAATAAATTTAAAACAGATTAGTAAAAGAACAAACATGTAGTATATTTTAACTTTCGTTAAGAAACTAATACTTAATTGGTTTTCAAGAATGACAACTAAATCTACCAATATGGATGTGGCTACTAGAAATCAAATTGTGGCTCAAGTGTCAAGTATTGTTGTAGCCCAGACCTTGGCTAAATTGCCAAGTCATGCTGTGACCCAAAATGTGGCTCAAACTACTGGCTTGACAGTAATTGTTCACGTTAATCATAGGGAACAATCGAAGAAATTCAGTGGTTTGAATTTTAAAATGTGGCAACATAAAATTTTATTTTATCTCACCACCTTGAATCTTACAAGGTTTTTGTTTGAGGAATTTAAGACAAATAAACAAATAGGCTTCATCTTCATCCAATACAAAAGCGGATCTAGCTTCGCAAGCTAATATATAAATTACAAGAAAGAATAATAGAAAAATATCACTTGGATCATGAAATAATTCAAAGATTAACTCTTCAAACCCAAGGTTGAATTCTTCAAATTCTTCTTGATGTAATTGACCTTCAATTCATTACTATGGCCTGATCTCCTCTCTCAAAATATAGCAATTAGTCTTTTATTCTTGAAGAATCTGATGATAATATTTTGTATGAAGAGGCAATAGAGGTTTTTTGTGTGTAACAGTCCTTCTCTATTTATAAGAGCTAGAAATATGTCAAGATCACGTCCAAATTTGTTTTCAAAAGAGCTTGAATCGTGAAAGGATACTAAAGATTCGTTTGCGGAAAAAGGCCTGTGCACATAGAACCAAATGACTCTGGGTTGGGGACAATATGGTGCCCCCGCGCCCACGCAGGTTCGCTTTGGTTCTTCCCTGAGCAGGTTTCGATATTTTGGCCATAACGTTCTCTACAGATATTCGATTGAGTTGATTCAAAATTTGTTGGAAAGGTTATTCAAAGGGCTATAATTTACATTTCCAATTCGAACATTTTCTATCTAAAAAATGGGTCTCAAGTTGAAGCTAAAAATCTGTAGCATAACTTTTTTCAGCTGGAAATTGATTTGTGAAAATATTTCCATTGTATTTCACTCATTTGACCTCCACTGCATTCAATTGATCCTATATAATTTGCAATCATCGTTTTGGGCTCCGAATCAACTATTGAATGTTTACACTTTGATACCCAAACTTTTGAATTTCCTTTGTTTTTGTACTTTTTTCATTCATTTATTCCAAATCCACCAATTTACATTGAGTTCAACCTAAAAAATATAATTAACAAAATTAAGCTGTAATTCATACAAATCACTAACAAATACTCTAATTTTACGGCATAGATACACTTATCAGATGCTCCAAAACTTTAAGAGTTTGAGGGAGATATACAAGCTATTAGTAGTGCTCATGTTGTTTTAAAACATTTTGATTTTTGTGTTGCAACTGTCATGAATAGTTTAGCTGATTTACTATATAAGTGTATAATAAGACAAAATTGTTAAGGAGTTGTAGGAGTCTTTAGATCGAAAATATAAAATAGAGGATGATGAGGGCTAAGAAATTCATTGTTGGCCAATTTCTAAATTGTAAAATGGTGGACTTTAAAATTGTAATCGGTCAAATACAAGAACTCCAAGTGATTCTACATGAGATTCATGCCGAGGGGATAAATTGGAGTGGCTGCTATTATTGAGAAGTTTCCTCTGAAGTAAAAAGATTTCAAAAATTATCTTAAACACAAGCGACATAGAATGAATATTGAAGAATTGATTGTTAAACTTTTGAATTAAAGAAGACAATAGAAGTAATCCCGTTGTGGATAAAGCCAATGTTGTGGAGTATAGTCAAATTATAAGACCTTCAAGAACAAGTTTGGACCATTTGGTGGCAAAGTGACTAAGCTGGGATTAAAATGTGGAATTTATAAGAAGAAATTTTAAGGAAAATGCTTTAATTGTGGGGAAGTATGCTATAAATCTTCAGAGTGCAGATTGATAAAGAAGGACAATAAAAAGGAATCAAATGTGGTTGACTAAATGGTACAATATGTGTTTGAGATAAACTTTGTAGCCATTGATTCTGAAGTGAATTTCGTAGGTTCAAATCAAAAAGAGTGGTAGATTGATACCGGTGTTACAGGGCACGTGTGCTCTGACAAAGAGGTGTTTACTTTGTTCAAAGCAATTGAGAATGTGGAAAAGTTGATTATGAAAAATTCAACAACTTCTAAAATCAAGAATCAAGGCCAAAATGGTTTGAAGATGACTTCTGTAAAAGAGCTGACTCTTAACAATGTGATGTATGTGCCGAAAATTCACAATACCTAGTGTTCGGGTTGATTTTGAATAGCATGGTTTTCAAATTATATTTGAGTCAGACAAAATTATTTTGTCTAAGAGTGAAAATATTTGTTGGTAAAGGTTATATGTCTAATGGGATGTTTAAGCTCAATGTAATTATTATCAAGTCGTATGGGAGATTACTAGAAAAATGTGTGTATGGGTTGTTTTAACATAATTTGAGTGAGATCAGCCCGTTCATATTGAAAAATCAAAGTTGATTCGTGGTTGCTTTCGTGGGAATATCGATATCATATATTTACTTGCCAGAAAAGATAATTTGGTAAATGAAAACTGGAGTTCAAAGTGAACAATTTGAAGATATTTATGTATTAGAGGGAAAACTATTTTAGTTTGTCCCACATAGGAAAATGAACAAGACAATGACCAGTTTATATATGGCTACAATTTGGAAGAGTGTAATCATGTGTAGTATGGAGGCTTTCTCTGGTTGCACGTGCCTGGTCATGCAAATCATGGACCGCATTAGCATATCGGGTCTTGAACTTATTTGCGAGCGCGACCTACATGCATGAATATCAAACCGAATGGACTAAAAATTGACCTCTTATGAAGGTCCATGTTTTAACTTTATTTCATATAAATTTTTATTATTTTCTCCAAATTACCTTCCAAATTCTCTAACTCTTGAAACTCATATTGTTTATATATGTATTAATCGAGAGAGTTAACATCAGAGTTGATGGTGGTGTTAATGGTACAACACACGTAACTCCCGACCTGCTAATACCACATTATAGTCTATTTATAGATTTCATTTTCCTCCATTCTAGACACATGAAAATCCATTATATGTTTGCATATTATTTTTAGTTCTTGTTTGCCCAAAATTTTTCAGTTTTTGTCAAAGTCTTAGTGGTCATATTCTAATACAAATTCTATTTGTTGGAGTAGAAACTGAAGTGCTTGTATTCTACTGATTTTTCCATTGTATCATGGGATACATATACTCAAACGAAACTTCAAACATTTACAATGAAGGGGTGAATCCGTTTTAAGGACAATGTTTTTACACATGCCTCGATTTACTAATTTCTTTTCACCAGTGACTTGATATTTTCCTTCGTAACTGTTTATTCCAATTTATTCTTTTTCAGTATATGAAATATTATATTGTACAAATTTCTTTTGTAACATAATTACTAACCAAAAATTGAAAAACCTCTCAAATCAGAGAACCAAACCCTTAAATTTCCAAAAATATACCTTCGCCTGATTTTATTGTTCACCATCAAAATCAGAATCCTTCCACTTTTCTCTCTTTTTAAAAAAAACAAAAAAAACACTGTAAAAGATTTGCTAAACAACAACTCTTGACACCCGTCAAATGAATTGTTTGTTTAAAATTGCAGCAATTCACTCAACATTCATAATTTACTTCTATGTTTTTTGATTTTGGTGTAAAAGATTGTAACAAGAACTACCATAACACTCTTGACAGTTCTAACTATGAAATGTGTTTTTTCACTTAAAATCACTTACAAAGTAAACAATAAACAATGTTTTTGCTTACGACTAGCTTTCTATTAAAAGAAAGAGAGCCTAATTGTAACCCACTACACCAAAAATCACATTTCGCAACGAGCAAAAAAACGTTGCCTATTACCTTTAGCAACGGCCGCTCGTCTGTTGTGGGATGCGATGTTGTCGTAGAGTCTCAGTCATTTGCAACGGTCAGCGACCGTTGCTTGCAAAATTTGGAACGTTCATGGAACGTTGCAAAAAAGGTCACTTTCTTTTCTCTTCTCTTTTAGCAACGCTTTTCGACCGTTGCAAATATAAAAATTTTTTTATTGCAATGACATGTGAATTTAAACATTTTTACAGCAATACACGACTATTTTAAAGCCACAAGAAATTTAAAAGTAAACTTCATTAAGACAATAAACATGATCACAAGTGCTATTACTTCATCAAAATACAATACACACTCCAATATAGAAGCTGGATACAAAAGACAATTCAAGAACATATACCATCAAGCCAAAGAGACTAATTTTACAACAACAAAAAACTAGGAAAAGAAATCAACAATCAAACGGTTGATTAGACCTCTTAAAACCAATGTGAAATAAAAGAAGAGAAAACCAAAACATCAAGTATGGCAGCCCAAAAGAACCTTTTAAAATCAAGTTTTAAATGGTTTTGTGTATTAAAATCGAGAACCTTTCAGTTCCAATCCGATTCTCGATTCTAGTACCAAGAATCAATAACTCGAGATTTTCATTTTTATTAGTGGTTGGTGCAGTTCCCTCATAATTAACTCATATTTAATTCATTACTATGCTATTTATAAACTCAGACAAATTGATCCTTTAAATTTCATAAATGTTATTTTGGATTGAGAAGAGGCTTCGATGCATTTAATCACTTCCAAGTTAGGATTTTCAACCCTCTAAGTATAGAGAAAACGGAAGTGAGATTATACGATGGTATTCATGAACTCATTCAAGTGGCCAAGAGTCAACTCGTTGAACTCAAACAATGCAAATTATTAGCATCAATAGAAATCTTGGGCTCAAAAAGAATAAGCATAAGCTGCCAAACTAAAAGGATATTCACAATAATATAATTAATAAAGCATATCCCAAAATTTGGAAGACATTGTTTTTTCTAAAATACAGCAACATCTTAAGCTATAATGATACAAAAAGAAAAGGGCTACCTATAAATATACATCGTAGCAACCATGATGTTATCTAAGCTGTATTAAAATATCAGTAATGGATGCATTAATTTATAGTTTTGTTGTTTCTATCATATGTTTCTTAAACCAATTCATGTCTTAAACCAGCTTCAAGGTAGGGACACAAAAACACAGAAAGGAAAGTAGTGCTACTGCAAAGCAAACGTTGATGATTAATTTGATTTCCCGTTAGCTTGTTCAATATATTTCTCTGCTTGTTCAATAACCGGTATATATGAAATCATATTTTTGATCTCCTTCACATCCTCCAATACATATAAATTCCATCGCACATGGCCGGTCCTGAGAATTTAGAGGCCCTAGACTACTAATTATCATGAGGCCCTTCAACGTAATTACATCGCACATGGCCGGTCCTGAGAATTTAGAGGCCCTAGACTACTAATTATCATGAGGCCCTTCATCGTAATTATTTTTTCACAAGTGTAGTAAAATTTAAATATTTAAATAAATAACACTTTTATATTAAATAAGAAGACTATATAATTCAAAAGATAGAGTAGTAAGTCAAAACTTCTCTCACAACCCGAGAGATTAGGCTAGCATGAGATTTAACCTTCTCACATTAGAGCAAGACCTCACAAAAGGTTCAATCCTGATATGAGGTCTCAAGGATATTTTGCCATCAGTGAGAACTCAAAGAGAATTTTTTATTACAATGTTATATCACAATCAGTCATGCACAACATCAAGTTCACAATATCTGCACCAATTGGTTCAACAGACAACATAATATCAAATAAAGCAAGTAAGCAACAGCCAACAGTCGACCAAAAACAGCAATTAGCAAATGAAATTGAAACTATTAAGAACTTCTAGTGAAGAACTTCAAGAAAGGGGAAATGGAATTACTTACACAAAAATCAAAATGGTCGACATCTAGTGAAGAAAGGGTAAACCGTAAATGGAATGACGACCTCTGCTACTAATTAATACTTAAAAGAGAAACTAAGTATCAAATAATCATTAATCAAAGATTCAAAATAAAGTACCGAGAAGTAGAACTCACGGAATACGGATAGTGGCAGTGGAGGTTTGACTCGTTTGACTGTAGAGAAACGGATGGTGGCGGTGCCGGTTGATGTAGCGACGGTGGCGACAAATGGTGAAGAGATTAGAGAGCGAAGAGAAGAGGAAACGGCGATGGCGCAATTCGAGAAGAATGAGCCGACTGGTCAGTGGTCACTGGCGAGAGGCGAGAGTGAAAATAATGAAGATGATGGTAATGTTAATTGGGGGTTTTCATTTGGGCTGGGGCTTTTGGGCGTGAACGAAGATGGTTTTTGATATAGTAGACATGGAT
>CAIGRQ010289739.1:0-16795 GCA_903798375.1 Fraxinus sp. D2006-0159
AGCAAATTGGGGTGAGCAGATAAAAAATACATTTTAGAACACTTCTATCTATTATGTAAAAGTTGTTGTATGGAAATTGGACACGAGATTTTACAAAAATCTCATTTAAATTAGCCAGAGCATTATAAATTTTTAATATAAAAACTCACCGCACACAGATGGAGAGGCACGCAGATTCAAGGAAAAGCTAAAGCTACCATGTTAGAAAATAAAGACAATTGTAACATCATATTATTACCTTTCCACTGAACTTCTTCTCAAGCTCTCTCACCAGTCTAGAATGAATCTTGCGGAAAGCTTTCCTCAACCGATAAGGAACGTGGATCACAACGGCCTTCTTGTTTCCAGAGACGTCAATTTGCCTGGAGAATAAAATGAATATATTAATACCATGCTAGGCAGCAACAATATCTACATGAGATTGACACAATCCTACATGGCAGAGTTGATGTAGAGGTCTTTTAATTCACTCTTAATCTCTTGGTTTGTATTCTCCAAGTCGAACAGAGCCTGCAGAAAGGTCAAGATAGATGAATCATGATGCGTTTAAATAACCAATGCAATAAAATAATGGCAGTAAAAGTCCATTAAGCGAGGACCTGGGCAACATTCTCCTCGAACTCGGTAGGCTCCGCATCCTTATCCTTGTGAATCTTTTGCAGTGCAGTAAACATCTTGAAAGATCTGATTTTGAAACAAAGGTTTAATCCCAAAAATTGATGTCTTATACAGACAACACCACCAGGTAATTTTTGAAAGTTTATTCCAGCATAAACAAAAAAAACCAAATTAATTTCCCACATTAGGAATGTGCTTGCATCTGAAAAATAACCCCTCGTACTGAAGGTGTTCTTCCCTAATGATAGATGCCAAATACAGAAGCTTCAGCTATAATGATAACTTCAAAATTTTGGCTTCTTGTATATGAAAAACTGAATCTGAACACTATTTTGGACCAAAAATTACCCTGTTATGTATTTGTAAAGCAGATTATTATTTGTATAAATACATTCAACATAATTAGTATTAAAATTTCGATTCTGTCGTAGATTACACAAGTTGATCTACAAAAATTCTCAATAATCCTAAAAATACAAAGTAACAATTCTATCTAAGACATTTTTGGCAGGAATCATCACCGTTAATTGTAGAAATACAACAATGACTAGGAAAAAAATTAAACATTACCCACACACATTCACATTGCATTGCATCATGTTTCACAAGACTCCAGAAAACAATAAAATTCTAACCATTTGTAAATGGAGTATGAAAACAATAATAAAATTCCAACGAGCATCCAATTGTTTAGAAGGGTCGTGTACCTTGGTAGAATGCGGATAAGTGCGGCTCTACTGTGAACAAGGAAACCCTAGCTTCAGCCTCTCAAGCACTGGTTAAGAGTGAAAAGGGTTCTTAAAGATTCACTGAAAACCCTAGTTTTTTTATTGACCATGTATGGGCCGTCCAAAAACGGTCCAGTATATTATCCAACTTGTCAGCCCAAAAGGGTAATCGGGTTCAAACTTTGGATCTTTTAACAAACACCCTACTTAAAAATAAGCCCATGTTTGGTATATATTCTTTGAAAACTCATTTTCAATTACATATTATTCAATAAAATGATATTTTAAATCATATCAATATTTTTTTATATTTTTTAACCACATATTTACAATCTTATCACTATTTAAAATACATTATTTCCTCCATAATATCAATCAAACACACCCTAAGAATTCGAAAATTACTGTTGCTCCAAATTTTTTTTTAAACATATGTAAGGCATGTTTGAGCTGGATTAAAATTTAATTTTAATCTAAGTAAAAGTCGAACAATCAATATCAACCACATCTTTTCAAAAACTTTTATCACAATCCACCAAAAATTTGATTTTAATCTACACCAAACACCCTCGTAATGTATTGTGTTGCACTATTAGAGCTTTGTTACATGATTTTCCACATCTGATGAAACCTCGACGAATTTAAAACCCCATCCAAAGTGTGTTGAATCCAACTCCATTTTGACCACTACACGCAACCGTACAACTCCACACTGATTTGTTCTTTATGACATCTTGTGTTGTTAGGAATAAACGAGAATAGTGATCATCTGCTCAAATCTTTTTTATTTCTCAATTTAAATTGTATTTGAAATATAAAATAACTACTTAATTGAGATCGTAAATGAATTTTTTTCAATCATCGTATTTTGTCTTTCAAAAATTACATCTGAAAAAACCAACGCGGACCACCACCACCACAACTGCCGCCAAAAAGAGGAGGAGCTATCGCCGGTCGAACTCCACCACCAAGCCTAACCCATTGACCACAACGGTACCAATACCTTTGACCACAAGGCCCAAGACTTTAATCCAATCCAATTTAAACCCAATTATAGATCCAACTCAAACCCACCCGATTAGAGCCCAATACATTCTTATTCTTCTTCTTCTGTTC
Organism: Fraxinus sp. D2006-0159; assembly: GCA_903798375.1. Lineage (NCBI taxonomy): Eukaryota > Viridiplantae > Streptophyta > Magnoliopsida > Lamiales > Oleaceae > Fraxinus > Fraxinus sp. D2006-0159. The sequence goes on from CAIGRQ010289739.1 coordinate 2,463, forward strand.
CTCGAGGGATTCAATTCTACATTTCTCCTCCTTCAAGCAAATGAATTTTTTTCTCTAATCGAGTTGCATTTTGTTTTCTCCTTCAATCCCCATTTTCCAATGAACTATATTTTTACAGTGATCAAACTTGTTCTTTCATTTTTACTGTTTTTAGAATTTAACAAAAAATAAAAGTAGATACAAAATGATGTCCCCAAATCAATTTCCCGAAACTCGAGGAAGTTCTCATTCCGCCACTATCAGGTGAGTACAGTTCTATTCGTGGCTTTTTGTTTACAGAGAATATGTTTTTTAGTTATTAGTTATATTCTTTATGATTATATTATATGTACGCTGCTTCATTGTATTTTTTGTGGTTTTTATCTGATTAAAGTGATTGATTTCAAGATTTTTCAGTTTCAGTTGTACTGAACTATGAAAAACTGAAAACCCACTTCTCATTTAGGAAGTAAATAAGGGACCTAGTGAATTGTAGATTTATTGGCCTAAATAATGGTTTCCAGATCCATTGATGTGCACACTTGTTAAAGTTAGGAATTACATGATAGGTGTTTACAATTTGTAGTCAGAAGTTAATGAACAACTTTGATTTAGTTTTCTGATTCTTTAATGCTGTAAACGGGTTGTCAGTTTTGAGTGGGTGGTTTGATTATTGAAAGACCTGGATGGACATTTTGCTGCTGAAGCTATTAAAAATGAGAGACAATGGCAGACATATAAAGATATTCTCAGTTTCTATTCACTAAAATTACCCCTATGTGCTCGGTAAGTCTGCCATGTAGATATGGATAGTCAATTAGCTGGGTGGGTGTGGAGAGTACACGAGGCATACATGTCAATTATTAAAGGCCGTTCAATTCATATTAAAATCCAATTAAAATTGAAAATATGGTCGTTATTGGGTCTCACTCGTAAGTCAACAATAACGGCTAGTTTTTCGATTTTAATCCCTACCGAACATGCTCTAAGTCTATGAATTGTAAGAGACTAGTTACAGTATGGAATGCTGATGAATGTGCAAATTGAAAATGATGTCTTCTGACATTTGTATTTAGAAACATAGTTTTTACTATTAATATGACTGATTTAGAAACAATATGGGAAAAAAATGTATATTGTTTTTAAAATTTCTTAATGTGGTGGGGTGAGTTGTTTTGAAGTGGGTGATGAACATTGATAGTCATTAAGAGATTGAATGCAAGACTAAATTCTCCTCTAAAGTTGTCTCCAATTATACAAAACAGTGATAAATAGAACAGACGAATAATCTCTGTAAATATGTCCAAACTTATCATCAGAAGCACCCGAGTTTATTTCTTTTACTTAGTCTTTGTTGATTGATTCTATAATGTTGTTTGAATGTAGGAGAACCCCCTTGCAGATAATACATATAATTGGTAACTTCATGAGAATATGGTCAATCTACTCTATGTACCGCTATTTGACTCAGACGGGGGCTTCAGTTGTATTGTTTATCTTCAGCTGTCTTGTACCTTCATCCATTCTATTTCTAGTTTTACAAAAGCCCTGGAAGGGCAGGCCGCTTTCTAATACTCAGGTCTTAATGAATTATTCCATTTTTCATTTTATATAAATTTTTCCTCTTCAAAAGAATCCAAGACAGGAATGTGAAATTTCTTGGTCTTATGTTGTTTAGCATCTTATTCTTACAGGTAGTACCTTCTGTGATAAATGGTGGTATAACAGCGCTGTACTTCATTTTGTGGGGAAAGGGGCTTCAATCTTGTGGTCCTCTCAGGTGAACTTTGCAAATTGAGAATTTGAGGACTACCCTTTGATTGTTTTGTTGCTTTTTTACTCCTCGAGAAGCAAATGAAAAGTATGAAATACTCTCATACTAGAAATAAGAACAGTAATTTTTGCTGTATGGTTTAACTTTAGACGGGCTGATCTATATTCCAATTTGTAAGTGCATTGATGCATCACGCATGGGGTTCTCTCTTGGTCTCAATTTAACTATTCATTCAACTTGTGGTTTGCATTTGGTATGTTGGAATTTGGATTTTAACTATCAAGTGATATGTGGGTTGGCTGGCAAGGGTATATTAAGCAAGCACTTATTTCACTGCATGTTTTGGTGCATGCCAAAATTAACTTGCACGTTCCCTTCATATTGTGTATTTTATCTTGAACTTATAGCTGGCTTGAAAATGATGAAAATTATGCTTATATCCCACATCCTAAACATTCACTTATTTATACTAGAAGATGTATAAAGCACAAGGCTTTTGTCAGGTGTTGAGTTGAAATATTGTAGATTTAGATTTGATGAAGCAAGCAAAGCTGTGGTTTGAGGATATCATCGTGACTTTGGGTTGTAGTTATACTTGTCGATTTGCGGCACTAAAGATATGATGATGTAGAATACAATCGAACAAGAACGAGATCAAATTATTTAACTAATAAAATACTAGAAAATCTATTAAAAAAAACCTTAATTACGTTTCCTAAAATATGTACCTAATTCAGAAAGTAAATTAATAATATATCTACTCGGATTCCCATCATATGCATTGGTAATAGTTATACAGGTGATAAGTATGTGACATTTTGTTTTTAGTACCAAGGATTCTTAATGGACTGATACTGTCTACAAGGTCCAAAGAAGAGAGATCTACTATAAAGTCAAAAGAAGAATGTATTCCTCCAACTGTGCACGATCCTGTTAATTTCTTCTCATGTTTTTGGCTTAAACTGAAGGACACTATTAAATCGAAGCTAGACAAACTGCTAAAAATTTGCCCAGTTTTTGGATGAAATGGAAAATTGTCCTTCTCTAGTTCTATCTCCACTTGTTAAGTTTTTGTTTTTGTGTTTCCTCTATTTCTGAATTAACAATGCTTATTCAATTCAGAGTCATATTGGCTGAATATTCTGGTGCTGTTCTTGGAGTGTTATCTGGAGTACTGTATGGGAGGAGAGGAAATATTTGGAAAAAGGTTAGTTTTGACTCTTTGGCATGGATTTGAACTTTTACAACTATTTATAGTTTACTCGATCTCACTTGGAGTTGTGAATCTAGTTATCTGCAAGATTAGTTGTGTCTGTTTTATGTTTCACTGTTGTGACTTCTTCTCAGGTTATTTTGGAATTTTTCTAACTTGATCTATGGTGTGAAGTAGTTCCTGATTTCATTTTGTTTAAATTCATTAATATCTTTCTTGTGAACCTCTTCATACATTTCAAAGACATACTTCTGGCACTTTGATAGCATGGTCAGAATGACATACAAATTGCTAGCTCAAAGATTAGCCATTGGCCGCTGATGGGCACCTGGGAATAACTGATATGTTACATTTTTCTTTTATATAAAATATTGCTATTGTGCTGTCTATTTGCCATTTATTTTATTCAGCTGCCCATTTTTTCATCTTTATCAGGTTGGTGGCCTCTCTGCAATGCTAGCATCATTCTACTTCTTATCTCAAGGGTGGGCCGTGGCCACACATTCACCGTTTTATATCCTTTCAGCTTTGACTTACTATTAATTGTAAATTTATCTCATGTACTGTTAGGTGTAGAAATTTTAGTTTCCTCACCTTTTCTATCTTCTATGCTTTCATTTCATTAGCCCATCATGCAAACAGTGGTGACCTTAACCCAAAATTACCATTTAGTGATGATCCAGGTCCAGAAGTGTACACGGAAGAAGGTTTGGGAATTAGGAACATATTATTTCCTGTATTAGCTGGTGTCTTATCAGCATTAAGAAGGGTGATCACACGACGTGTGTCACTTAAGGTATTGACTTGTCTTTCTATGCTACGTGGTGGTTTAAAGAAATCAAGCCACCGTAACATCAACACCCCTGCCCCCTAACACCCACATGCACATGAGGAAGAAGAACAAGAACAAGAAATGACGTTGGGTATTCTTCTCCTTTTTTATGATTCCAGAATCAACTTAAAAGGAGACTTCATGCCATTACTATTGCTTCTGCAACTTGTTTTCTGTTTCCCGTGGCAATGTGGGACATGATCATTGTGAGTTTGACTTTATGGCTTTCTCGCTATATTGTTCTGTAAACATTAGTCCTGAAATCTTCTTCTATTATCTTCCTTCTTCACCTGGTTTTTACTGATGCTCCTTTTTGTTTATTTGTTGTGCTTATGTTGAAATGCTTCAGGGATCAGCCGACGTAAAGTTGCCATTTTCTGCATGGACCTTTTCCAGCACTATCCTCTTTGGAATTATTTTGATATTTTATGTTGAAAGTATTGCTGAAGAGAGGTACATCCCTGAGCTCGTTTTAAATTAATTTGCTAATGATGGAAACATGAAATTTTGAATCCTTCTTTTAGTAGATATTCTGTGGGCTTAATCATTCCCATTACATGCCTCTTTATTTTATTTTTTGTTCCAAATTTATCAGTCATGTTCTCATTTGGCTTTTTGAGAAATTGACCGTTTTGAAAAAAAGTACCGATTATTCTACAAAGTTATCGTTCCAAAATGTAGGCGAATGACTACACTGCTCTCAAATTCTGTAATTCAATTTTTTTTCGGTTGGAAGCAATTCAGTGCCTTCAAGATTTGAAGATACCCATGAATTGTAAATTTATGGAAGTCATTTCTAATTATCTGTGCCAACTCGGTATTGAAATGGAATACTAGAAGAAAAGACCTTATTTTTCCATAATTTGTGATATTTATAACTCACTTATTTGTAAACACAGTTTGATTTCAATATAATAGCATCAACTAGGCTTTGTTAATATGTTTCCACTCAAAATTGAGAAACTGCTTTGTCTACTCTACTGTAATATTTAAATTGAATTTGTTAGACTCGTGCATGTAATGGTATGTTATGCTTTTCTTTTGTGCTTCTCACTATATCATTACTCGTCCTTTTGTTCATCACTCCTAAATTAATTTCAGCTCAGGATTGTATCTTTTCCTGCTTATTGTTAAGAAATTGATGAGTTCACAGTACATCGTTTTCTTTTTTGGCTTCCACCATATAGATAGATATGGGACGAAGCAGACAAGTAGCTTTTGCATAAGTGGTTCTGTATTAAAATTTTGTATGTCTAAATTACGCATGACAAGACATCATGATTGCCAATAGAGCACCAGTGCATAATTTGTTGGAACTGATTATGTGTTTTCCGATTGATGTGGTTTTCTGTTCTTGGAATTGATTATTTATTTTCAGATTGCATATGGTTTTCTCTTCTCCGAGGCATTTGATGGTCGCTGCAGGATGTATCATTGTCATGGAGATTGTGTACAAAATGGACTTTGCCCTGCTTGGTTTTCTAATTTGTGCTGGCATTTTGGGCTTTGGTATGAATATAAGCTTCTATCATGATTATTTTTGGATGTTATTCATGGCCTGCTGTTGTGGATGGATTTATGTTAAACATGCCATCTTAAGTGATGGCTTTAACTGCATGGATCATTTTCTACTTTCTTTTTACCACTATTCTTTCTTGGAATTTTCCCTCTTATTATACTGTCATTAGTGCTTGATACAGCTACCAATGAATTTTTATATAGTTATGCTTTGATAAAAGCATATCTTTTAATTCACATCTTGAGTAAATGTGTATGTCGGGAAAGAAACTGAATGTTCGCCCCAAGTCTCTATGTAAAGTTTTTATCTAAATGATTTATGCAATTTAAAATTTTCATCATAATGTACTTCTGATTCTTCCATAAACACGTTTTCGTGATTTGGTTCAAACGACATACACATTTAAAATTGTAGAAGACAATGAAACACATGATTTCTGTGTGAATTGTTCTATATTCATCCCTGTATACATGAATTTATATACAACTGAGAATTGAAGTCTAAAAGGAAAACAATCCCCTAAATAAGGAAAAATAAATTATCTTAATTATCTTACTTAACTATGGAAACACTTAAATATGGTACATAAATTATTCCAAAATCAATCCCTAATCAAATCCATTCATTCGGGTTTCTACAAAAATATTAGTGTATATATTTAAAATTTTACTATTATCTGCTAGGACAATTATGGTTTGTTTGAGCTACATTATTTTGAAAGAATGTATTTTGGAATAGTAGATTGATTGAGAATGTGTGGTTGAACAAGAAGGAAAAGTTATTGATGTGATAGAAAATATTATTTTATTGAAAAATGTGGTTAAAAATGAGTAGAAAAATGAAAATGAAAATTTTAATGTATACCAAACATGGACTAAGAATAAAATTTAAAGAATTAGGGATATAATAATACATATCATGATTTCACATAGTAGAAAACAAGTATTTGAGGAGTTTTGTGCCGAATTTGAGGTGACGAATATAAAAAACATTTATTAGTAACGTGGTGCATTGATGAATCTCAATTTACTTATCATTAAAATCATACGAATGATTTAAACATTTCATAACTGAATTTTATAATAATATGCACATTATAAACGATGATGACACTATTTTGAATGAATTCGATTGGCTTTTAGCTTTTAAAATTAAAAGAATTTGACAAGTTTTTATGAATCTATAAATATTTTATTTGGAGTTTACTATCACACTAGATGTATGGTGCTTAAACGTCTTTATATAATTGCAATAGCTTTTCATAAATACAAAATTTAGCCCGATTTTTGTGAAATTATATATTTTATGGAATTAAAATTTAGAAAATATTGAGAAAACTTGCTTATGTTATTTCCTTTAACATGCATCATGGACATCACAATTTATCAGGCACTAAATATGCAATTGATTAGATTTCAAAAACTTTAACTTTTGATACATCTATCACTTATAGAAATTTATAACAAATTTTATATGAGATGTATGGATTATATGCAAAACGAATAAGTGCAAATATTAGTGGGGTACTTTCTGCACCTACTCCTCCTGCTGATATTGAAGAAGACGACGTTTAAATATTAAATTTATTTGAGTGTATTAATACGTATAGATGTTATGCAATATGTTTTTCTAATAATAGTATGTCTACCTCATGTAATTAGACATCGGACACAAGTCCAAATGCATTGTTTGTTGAATTCCTTGATTATTTTAATCATAATATGTCTATTAACAACGATGACTAGTGATTTTTGCGATTGCAAACAGCCTATTAACATCTCTGGTTAGCACTATAACTTCGAAGTCTGCTTTCAGTGCAGGTAAGAGGGTTTTGTTTGAGATCAGGAACCGACTGAAAGAAAATATTTTAGAAGCATTAATGTGTGTGGAAGATTGGCAAGACTCTCATCTCTAACTGCAAAAATATGTCGAAATTGTATATCGTCGGTTAAGTGATATTTAATTTAATCTGATTAACAAAATTTTTTATTCTATAATACAATTTTTAATTTTTTTTTTTAAAAAAAATTATATACAAAACAAGTTGTTCGTGTACAAATTTCACCTCTACCTATTCGAAATTTAAGTAGTCGATCCCAAAATCCGGATAAAGAATGAGGGTATTAAAAAAAAAAAAAAAGGACGAGCTCACGAGCCGAAGCTCGACTCAGCCCTCGAGCTCGTTGGGCCAAGCCGGCTCGACTAGGCCATTGCCACCCCTACATGGAGCCATCATTCAAATGTTTTCCGAGTTATATAGAGAGAAGAAATTGGTTACTAAAAAAATATTTTTCCACAACAACGTTGTCGAATTTTGACATAGTCAGACCCAAACTAGCTGACTGCCCCTACATGAAGTTCAAACGTTTTTCGAGTTATTTAGTGAGGAGCAAGTGGTAACTAAAAAAGTATTTTTCCACCACAAAGTTGTGGAATTTTGACATGGTCAGACCCAAACATATTTGTTGCACCAGGTCTTAGGAATTGACATTGATTTTCAATCAACCTCGAGTTTAATATATATATATATATATAATTCAGCTCATGAAATCATACAGAAAAATCAGCCGGCGAAAATATTCTTTACCTGCAGGCCAGCTTCCATATTTCATCCCTCAATTTGATATTTAACTATTTGGCTTGTTTTCAGAAAGCATACAAGCTACAATGTTCAATTTTTTATGGCTTTCAGTACTGGTGTTAGTTGCAGTCTCCGCAGCCGCTGCCTCCACCGCAAAGCCGGGCTGCCAATCTAAGTGTGGAGACTTAACTGTGCCCTACCCGTTTGGCATAGGAATAGGAACAAACTGTTCAATAAGCTCATGGTATGACATAAACTGCAACACGACTTTCAATCCTCCAAAGCCCTTCCTCGCCACCACAAATCTCGAAATTATTGACATATCCGACAAAGAAATACGTATCAAGAATTGGGTAGCTGCCCGATGCTATACAGAGACTGGTAAATTAACCCGGCAAAACCCCATATCCATAAACTTAACTGTTACACCTTATAGCTTCTCCGAAAAAAATAAGTTCACAGTGGTGGGCTGCGACGATTTGGCAGTGATCATCGGCTTCAGCGGCCGGAATTTCACCAGTGGCTGCCTTTCTGTTTGCTCTGATACTAAAGATATGAATGATGGATTTTGTACAGGGATTGGTTGTTGCCAAACTCCTATACCTAAAGGCCTAAAGACTTTTGCATCTGCACTTCTTAGTCTAAATAATCACACAAAGGTTTGGCCCTTTGATCCTTGTGGTTATGCTTTTGTTGGAGATCAGGATGTATTTCAGTTTCGAACCTCGGATTTTACTGATCTAAGCTTTCAGAATAGAACAATTGAAAATGTTCCAATAGTTATTGATTGGGCTATTGGGAATCTGAGTTGCAGTGAGGCTAAGGAGTCTAATGAGTTTGCTTGTCTTCAGAAAAGTGTTTGTGTGGATTCAGACACGGGTCTTGGTGGATACCGCTGTAATTGCTCGACAGGATATGAGGGCAATCCGTATCTAAGTCCAGGCTGCACAGGTTAGTTTTTTAGTTGCACTTTTCCATGGGAAATTTAATGACAGATTTATTTTTCCATTGTTTTCCTTGACCAGTTTGACTCACTGCCTTTTTTATGGATTTTTCTGTCGGTAAAGGCCTTCATAGTCAGATTTTTGTGCACTAGAAAATATGTGGTGGTAGCATTTTTTTTTCGGTTGGCAGATGAATTAAAATTGAAAATGGTTCATCAAACTTGGAAGAATGAGTCAATTAAGTAGATATTAGTCCTTCTCATTGAATAGTGTCCATGCTTTTTGACATTTAATTAACCTCATTTACATGATGTTCTCTTAATCAGTCTTATAATCAATGAGAATAGTCATGGACTCATGGCCCTCTTTTTATATTTTATTTTGGAAAATAACATTTAGGATTACTTGTGATTTTTAAATACTTACTCCCCACGAAAAGAACAAGCTCTCCAGACCATTTTCTTACATTGTTCAGAAATATTCACTTAGAATATCTCCAATTGACATAATATACCTGTGGAGAAATGGTATTTAGGTAACATTTGGAGATGTCACACGAGAAGTGCAGAACATAAATTTTCAATGAAAGGGACATATTGAATATATATAAAAAAAATATCTCTTTGTTTAATGAAGATAACCTTGATGTTGTACCACAGACATTGATGAATGTAAGAACAACCCATGCGACGAAAATGGGATTTGTACAAATACTCCAGGTAGCTTCAGCTGTTCCTGCAAACATGGATACACCGGCGATGGAAAAAAAGAAGGACGTGGTTGCATTGCCAAGAATTCCCAGTTCCCAATAATCAAGTTTTCACTAGGTGATTCTTTTGTTAATTATTAAAAAAAATGGAAGTCAATTTACATAATCTTAACTATTATTTGCATTGATAGAAAGCTATTTGTTATATTAATTTTCTTTTATAATAATAATAATAAAAGAGTACAATATGGTAGAAGTTGTGCTTGGTTGTTGACTTTATGTCCAAAATTTTCAAAAGAGTCAGTAAACTTCATTTTGTCACTATAGGATAGTAAAATATTACAATATATCATTTTCATGTTGTCGTTTCTTTGTTGAAGTTTTGTTCATTATGTGTTTTATGTGATATTTCAGGTTTCAGCATGGTCTTTGTGTCGATAATCATTGCTATGACATGGCTATATTTTAGCGTCAAGAGAAGGAAGCTTGTTAGAATGAGAGAACAATTCTTCCATCAAAACGGTGGGCTACTTTTGAAGCAGCAAATTTCTTCAAATGAGGGTGGAGTAGAATCAACCAAAATATTTTCTGCTGAAGAACTTGAAAAAGCCACCAACAAGTATGCAGATGATCGGATTCTTGGCAGAGGTGGCTATGGTATAGTTTATAAAGGAATTTTATCCGATGATCGTGTAGTTGCAATAAAGAAGTCGAGAATAATGGATCAGAACCAAATTGAGCAATTCATTAATGAGGTAATGGTCAACAGCTTGTCTAAAACTTAAACTATTAAAAAATAAAATAAAATAGTTTTATTAAATTTTTTTGTCTTCAACACATTCCTCACCCTCTTACAAGCAGTCCAGATTTTGTCTGTCATTAAAGGCATCGTATTCACAATTTTCATAAATCGCTAGGTCGACACTTTGAACACATATCATTGGGTGCTATGAATCATTGCATGCTATAAGATACCATATTGAACTACTTCGTTTTAAATTAAGTTTTTACAAGGGACAAACTTATTAATTTAGATTTTTATATTCGACAGGTGGTTATTCTTACCCAAGTTAACCATAGAAACGTTGTGAAACTGTTGGGATGTTGTTTAGAGGCTGAAGTTCCTCTTCTCGTATATGAATTTGTTTCAAATGGCACGCTTTTTCACCATATACATAATAATGGTGAAATGCCATGGTTTTCTTGGGAAAATAGGTTAAAAATTGCTGCAGAAGCTGCTGGTGCATTATCCTATCTTCATTCAGCAGCCACTATGCCTATTATTCATAGAGACGTCAAGTCAAGCAATATATTGTTAGACAATATGTATACTGCCAAAGTATCAGATTTTGGAGCGTCGAGATTGGTTCCCTTAGACCAAACACAAGTAACAACACTAGTTCAAGGAACCCTAGGTTACTTAGACCCCGAGTACTTCCACACGAGCCAATTAACAGAGAAAAGTGATGTCTATAGCTTCGGAGTGGTTCTTGCTGAACTTATGACAGGAAAGAAACCCCTTTCACCTACGAAATCCGAAGAAGAGAGGAACTTGGCTACATATTTCATTATGTCCATTAAAGAAAACAGATTTTTTCGAATTCTAGAGCCTCGGATTTTGAGGGAAGGTAGTTTGGAACAACTGCAAGCTGTTGGTGAGTTAATCAAAAGATGCCTCAACTTGAAGAGTGATGAAAGACCAACGATGAAAGAAGTGGCAATGGAGTTGGAAGGATTAAGGAAATATACAAAACACCCTTGGAATCAACAAGGAAATGCAGAAGAAAACATGGCGTTGTTGAGAGAACAATCAGACCTATATGATATCACAATAACAGATCAAGAAATTACTACTGAAATGTACTCTGAACAAGGTAGTTTGTATAGTCGTATGATATATCCTAGCAACAATCCTCGTTGAGTAATTTGTAATGAAATTAATTCTTCTATGTACACTTATTTTATTCTTTGGCGTAAGTTTTTGGGGACTGCACATAAATTTTACGCAGGCAGATCAGAACTATCTAATTGTTGAAACAAAAATGTACCAATAATTTTTTGTAGTCCTTGAATATTTTCACTAGATTAAAATGGTGTAATAATTAGATTTCAAAAAATCCAAGAGTATCAAATTGCTAACTCAATCAATGCAAATACGAAGAAAAAAACAAAATTGCTTTAGTCACCAATTCTCAAATGTAACCCTTAATTTTTATAAGATTGTAGTTTGATTTCAACTTCCATTATGTCATTGTTGTGTAGTGTTATGAATTCGGCTAAATAATTAAAGACGATAATAATATGAGTAATATGAAAATAATGGACCAAACAGAAAAAAAGATTTACGTGAAACTCAAATCCGGGAAAACCACGAGTAGAGGCGGAGAATTCACTATAATCAATAGTAAGGAGTTACAAATGATTTCTTTGAATCAATAACTATTGGAAAATTGGTCAATTTGAATATGTGTTGTACATTTCATATTTATAACCAAAGAATTCCTAATATACTAAGAGAATTAATACAGGGAAAATTTAATATAAGGTGAAGTTCAAATACAATGGGTAAAATCAATAATGCAGAATTTGGGATGAAGTAGGAGTCAAATTCACCTTGAGCTCTTACAAGTCTACTACCAACTCTCAATACTCTTCCAACAGTATTTTCAATCAAATATTTAACAAGAATTCAGACCACAACCCAGTTTTAACAAACTCCACATTGACACGAATTCCATTGCAAGGAATACAAGTTAACTCTTCAACTCTAACAAAATTCTCCAAACAAAACACTCCACCAAATTACTCCACCTCTTCTACCATGCCCCTCCGGGCATACTCAGTAGCTATGAACAAATTTTAGCCTATTTACCAGTAGAATTACCTTTATTCCATTCATTACTAGCTCAGCCGAGTCACCAAACCTATTCGAATCACCATAAGCAATTCCAACTCCACCTGAATTGTCATACCTGTTCGAAACACCACAAGCAACATGATCAACAAGATCACAACTAGATCCACCTAAACTAGTGGGAAGTTATTCAATATCATTGCTTGCATCACCACGAGCAACCTGATCACAACCAACTCTACCCGAGTTACCACTTATCAAATCATACTCTACAGTAGTGATCGTCGAACCTTCCAAGATATATAACGGACCCTCACATTGCTTTTCTTTCAGCATCAAAACAAAAATCTGCAATAAAAAGAAATCTCGTTTGCGTTCCAAAAGCAGAATCTCAAATTTCATAGTTTTCATCCCTAAAACAATTGACTTTGTTCAAACCCACTTTAATATCCAATTTGGACCTTCCAAGAAATCGCCAAAAAAACCTTAACTTTGATACCACTTGTTATGAATCCGACCAAAAAATTGAAGACAATAATAATATGAGCAATATGAAAATAATGGATCACAAAGAAAACAAGATTTATGTGAAAACTCAAATCTAGAAAAATCACGGGTAGAAGCGGAGAATTCACTGTAATCAATAGTAAGGAGTTATAAAGATCTCTTTGGACCAAAAACTAATTGCACAATTGATCAAATTTAATATATGTTGTACATCACATATTTATAATCAAAGAATTCCTAAATACTAGGATAATTAATATATGAAGAGTTTAATATAAGATGAAATTCCAATGCAATAGGTAAATCAATAATGGAGAATTTGGGATGAAATATGAGCCAAATTCACGTTAGACTCTTTGAAGACATCTTCAAATCCACTACCAACTCTCAATACTCCTCTAACAGCATTTTCAATCAAATACTCAACAAGAACTCGGGTCACAAGCCAATTTTAACATGTAGTATGATAGAAAACATGATAATCTGAACACTTTTAATTATGTCAGCGTTGTATTCTCCAATAATAATTTGTTAATTATTTATGAAAATTACTTATCATTATATTGATGGATTTGATACTTTCTTGATATCTTATAATAATCAATAAATTCTAGATGTGTGCCCAATGGAATTGATGGTATCTGATCAGAATCTCATGCTCCAGTAGATGAGAATAGCTCCCATAGGACTGAGCTCGGTTGGAATGATGTTGGCCTAGGGGGTCAAGGGTCCTCATGAACATTGATGGTTTCTCCATTTTCCACTGGCCACCTTAAACCATTATAGTTGCTAATGAAGAGGGTATATTAAATAAACACCAAAGTTTGTTTAGCAAGAAGGGCTTGATTCAAGTACTACAGGTCATGAAATCACAACCTATAGGTCCTTTAGTTTTACACTGCTTTGACCACTCTACCGACATCACACCTCTATCCTTCTCCTCGCCTCCCTAGAAAAATCTCTTTTACGATGTTCAAATTGTCGCAAAGCTCACTCCAAGATCTTCGAAAAAATGACTGCTGGACTCAATTTCACGTTACTTTTTCTACCAAATAACCAATCAAATGGCTTCGACCGACAACCTATTTATTTACCTCAGTTGCTTCTCAATTTCACCCACAAAGGAATAGGATAACGGTGTTGATTTACAAGTCACAACGTCAAGAGCAAAACAATGAATGAAGGTACAAAGAGGGGACCGAAAAATCAAAAGAAAGTCATCAATTATTCTTCTCAAGATGACAGCCAATTTTCACAGCAATATGGCAAACACGTTTTTTTGTCAAAATTTACACAAATCACACATTAAAACATATACATATAATTTTGATTTTTCTGTAAGAAAATCGGCAGTTGTTTCTTGCTCTTTTTTAGAGGGAACTCCGATATTCTTTTGTTCTTGAATCCATAAGTTCACTACT
>CAIGRQ010289740.1:0-15120 GCA_903798375.1 Fraxinus sp. D2006-0159
TAACCAGCATCAATTTAGGGTCTCTTATTCTAGCTTCATCATTCATCTTCACAGAATTATTAGCGTCGAACAATTGAATCAGCCTTGCAATCCAATTCAAAAGTGCACGGTTGTAACTTTTGAAGATGAAAACGAACTCGAAATGAGTGGTTAAAAAATGTATATTTCAACCATCCTTCATTATTTGACTTGGGCATCGGCTGTCGGGGTGGATGGGTTAGTTCAAGTATCACCCATGACCCATGACACTACATATATTCATAAGTAGAATCATTCGAGTCCACATAATTATTGAAATTGAACTCGAATCGTCAATTCCATTTCGAATTCAATTATACCCATAATTTTTTTTATTTTTTTTTCAGAAAAACAAAAAACTTGAGCTGAAAATACAATTTATCTTTCCCAATATATAGTTGAAGTAGAAGAAATTAAATATACCAAAAATAAATATTTTAACACTTTTTTAATCCAATGCAAATATGTCACCAAATAACATCCAATATCTAGTAAAGCATAAATACATAATTACATACTCATAGAACAAATCAAAAATCGAAATCAACAATAAGAAAGTACTACATTCTACGAATGATAAAAATAATATTAGTCCATTCCTCTTAAACAACGTAACAATTAACATTGTTGACTTTTTTTATTTTATTTTAATCACAATGTTTCCTTTGCATCCCATTGTGTAAGGGCGAATAAATTGTATAACTAAAAATGTTTTAAAAAATGACAAATTCGATTCCAGAACTCGATACTGATGGCTTCTGTTTAAGAACCAAGAACTCATTGAATTTGATACCCAATTTTTGCTGGAACCGAATTCAATACTCTAATTCCAATTCTGTTTCGATTAAAATGCTCACCACTACTTCATATCAAGCTTTTCGAGTCAATCATTCAATCCATTTTGACACCACTACTTACGATTCGTCGTGTGTGAAGTTTTTAGATTGATAAGGAAAGTTAAACTTACAGAGTCCAATAAATTTTGATGGTCTAGTACAAACTAAAGATAAGTTCAAAATTCATTTATTATATAGCTAAGCAGGGATTAGGAATCAGCCAATGTTTTATAATGGAATAGGTTGTCCAAATAAAACAATCATATGTTGCATAGAATTAGATTCTTCATTAGAAAACCCTAAAATTAATTGATTGGTCACCTCTTTTCACTTAAATTTTTTTGTCATCTTTATAATGGCATATCAAAGTGGGCTCATTCATTATCTTGTCTTCAAGATTCTTTCTCCATTATTTTGTTTGTGAAAGGGACTGTTTGTCAATTAATTTGGATAAACATTACAAAAGACAATATTTTAAGTGGAATTTAAGCATGTTAGGTAAGAGGGGTTTTTCTCTTAATCTTAAACAATTTTAACGTTTTAAGCCCCCAAGAAGTTGTCTAATTGTGATTATTTTTTATATGGATTTCCATAATTTTTATTTTTATTTTTTTATTTTTTTTTCCTTTTTTGGGTTAAGGATCTAACTATATCCCCATGAAATGAACTATCTAAAGCAAAATTACCGTACCCGGCTCAATTACTAATCTACGTAAAATGTAGGATTTACTGTCACTTAAATCGGTATTGAGAACCAATAGTACTATATAGCACTATTCTATGTTATTTCAAAAATGCAACTTTTCCTCTTTCCATGATTTTCATTTTCAAAAGATGTAAATGTAGATTTTTTTTCTACTCAAGATTTAGCGTCAAATGTCAGCTCAATGAAATGGCCTTAGACAAACAACAACCCTACAAGCATATAAAAAGAGATTAGACATACAGAATATAGTCAATGGACTAACCCAAAAAGAATTAAAACAGCCTTAGGCAACTTTTGGGACATAGTTTCTTTGAACAAATCAAGATTCTTCTCTTTGTCAATGAACCCTATTCTACAGATTATATATGTAAAGATTCCAACTATTGGGAATATTTTTTTATTTTATTTTATTTTTTAAAATTTATCTTTCGATTCCCCCAAACAACTTTTAATGGCGTAGACAAAACGGGAGAAACAATTTTGGAGCCGTCCAACAGCTAAAAATAGAATTCCTGAAAATTAAGTCGTACCAAACATGAAAAATACAAAAAAAAAAAAAAAAAAAAAACTGTGGANAAAAAAAAAAAAAAAAACTGTGGACTAATCCGCACTGCTTGAAACAAGAAGAATGATTAGTTTAATTCAGTGGCGGCATAAATAATTAAGCAGAAATCTTGCTTATCTTAGAGATAAGTTCTTATCGTGTCAAGAATTCAACATTTTGAAAGAAAAAAAAATGATCTTTTATGCCATGCATATTGCCAAGAAGGGTACCTATAGAATGATTCCATTGCAGGTCATTTTTCAGAGAGTAGTCGACAAGAAATAAACGAGCCCTATGATTTTTCTTCGCTTCAGAGGTCATGTGAGATATACATTACTGAATATGATTAGATAAGATTAAACAATACAACGAACAAGATTAACTTATCGTAGCCAAACATTTGATTGTTTGCCCATTGCCCTCAAATAACTGAAAAACCATTTTGTTCATCATTTCAAGAAATGGAATTAACTTGAAGTTCTTCATGCAGAAACAAAGGAATAATAAACAACTCAAAACAAAAGTTGATATATAGGAGGGAAATCTAATCCTGCAAAATTCCATATAGTCTGCCTCAAAAAAGATCATAATTATATATGTTTCATATATTGAGTTTACAAGAGATATAACTCCTCCCATATATACTATTTTTTCTGCAAAACTCATGGTGGACTATGCATCGTCTCTTCCACCCAAGTGAATGTGACTTTTCCAGCTGATCCGACTTTTCATCATCTTCGTCTTCCATGCTATTCCCTGCGGTCATGGAAGTCCCTCGAGACGATCCAGCTAACTGTAGAGGACCCTGAGGAGAACCAGACTGGGAATTGCTTTTTTTAGAGGATTCACCATGCTGATCATGGGACATCCATTGACCTCCAAGTACAATGGGTTGATTCGATGAGGTGCTTGTAGTAGGAGGAACTTTTCGAGTATGAAGCCGATATTTCTGAAATGACAAAGAATAATTATGATAATTTGAAGTTCTCTAGGACTATCTGAGACTGTAACAGGAAAGCTCCACATAGCAGTTTTCGAGGTCCATCTACAAATGAAGGATACTAGAGAGAATTATGCTAAATCAAAGTTCAAAACCCACCTGCAGATGACTCTTGACTTCATCATTTGTGAGACTATCAACTTGCATAAGATCTCTGATCTGCTTAGGAGTAGCAACTGCAAAGAATTTAAGAAAAGTTAGAGGCTAATACAAAGGAGGATATCCCATATCAGGGCTTTAGTCTCTATGCGATGAACCGGTTCTCATTTTTCCCCTCGGATCACCCCCATTTTCGATGAGATGAAGTTAGAAAAACTCATCTTGGATATCAATAAAAGAAGCTCAAAGAAGTTATTATATCATTTCATTACATGTACTCTGATTCTCTTCCAGGCATTAAGCATAAATTCGTAGTGTGAATCCAGTGTAATCAGGAAATCTCATATACATGAAAATGTTTAATTCTTGGTCTCAAAAGCTTTTCGAATCGAACTTTCTACAACTTCATAGAACACATGTAACCAGTGTTTGG
The DNA here is from genome assembly GCA_903798375.1 of Fraxinus sp. D2006-0159. Classification (NCBI taxonomy): domain Eukaryota; kingdom Viridiplantae; phylum Streptophyta; class Magnoliopsida; order Lamiales; family Oleaceae; genus Fraxinus; species Fraxinus sp. D2006-0159. Next base: position 3,637 of record CAIGRQ010289740.1, read on the forward strand.
AAATTATAAACAGAAACAAAGTAAAACACACACTTCGCTCTAATTGCACCTTATTTCCATATTTCTCATTGAACCATTGATTTTTACCCTGTAACATAGATTCAATTTCGAACCAAAATTTTGCAATCTTTAAACACTTAGTCAAGACCTAACCTTGTGCACCTCCAAGTTGTTGTAGAGCATTGACAAAACGCCGATGCAATTCAGGTGACCAGCATCTCCTCTGCTTTCTCTGCTGCCTGGCCCTCGAATTCAATTGACAATTAGCTGCAGAAGACGAACCTGATCCACTGCAACTGGATATCGAATTCAAACCACAAGACTCCATATCGTCCATCGCATTCTTTATTCCAGGTGTACTAAGAGAGAGGACTGGTGCTCCAGGTAATTCATCCCTATCTTCCTTCCTCACTGTCATCGCTGGAAAATTAGCATACCCCTTGAAAGGCATAAAAGCCCTTCCCACTATTGTTCTGTTATTGCTAGACTGAAACAAATCATCTATCAAGTTCAAGGGCTGATTATTTTCTTCAGCTCTCTATTAACCAAAAAACATAAACAAGAACAAATCCATTACAACATATACACAAGAAAATAGATTATAACAGATATATATGAAAACATTGATTTTGTTTCATACACTTTCGTTGTCTTGTTTTAAGGCTTTCTTGTAGTTGCTGAATTCAACATCCGGGCAAGGATTTTGATTATCAGAGTTCCATAGCTGCACAGAGCTCATCCAATTCATTTTGTCTCTACTGCTAACAATTTCATCTTTTGGAGCCTCTACTTTTTCGTCTAAAGCATCACTACTTTTCTTCAATGGTATAAATTCTTCCAGTATAGGTTCAGTACTTGATTTTTTGCACTGCATTAACTCCCCCTCAATTATCGCAATTGCTGCAATGGCAGTCATCAAAACCCAAAAATAAGCAATCCCGTCTATAAAACACCAAAACCCCATCCCAGCAATAAAAAATCCCAAATAAACCATTTTCTAAAAATTAAGAAACAAAAATCAAAAGGCCATTTATAAAATAGAAAATTGGCTCACCGTCGGTGATGAGGAGCATGCAAAGAGGGAGCTCGCGTTTGAATGCATCGATCTTCTTCATTTCATCTTGGAGTCTATTGACATAATCATCAAGCTTCGAAAGTCTTTCAGATGAGTTAATAATCAACGAAACTTCGGCAAGAAATTCACTGATCGTTTTGGGAATATAAGGCTTCATCGTCGATTGTCTACTGGTCAAACTAAGTTCCGATGATCCCATTTCTAGCCAGATCTTCGGTTTTTCAATTAATTAATTTTCCCAGTTTTCTTGTGATACCAAACTCAAAGATAAAAGGGGAAATAGTGAGGATCTATATATACAGTGTGAATGCAATAGGGAGAGAATAAAAGTCAGTGGTTTCTTTTAGAGACAGAAACGCGAAGATTCTGTTAAGCAACGCCGAGTTTTGACAGAGCTGAGCCGATGATATCTATTTATAGATATATATGCAAACATGACGAGTCTTTTACGGGTCGTCGCATATTCTTTTATTGTCGAAATTGCCCTTGCTCGCTTATATCTGTGTGGTTTCTGTATTTTCTATTTTTCTTCATAGAGTGGTAAAATATATATAATATTTTGAAAGACTTTACTCTTCTTATTGTATTTTATAAAGGGACTTGTGTGTTTTGGTCATTCAATTGTAATTTAATAAAGTCCTACTTGAGTAATTATTTTATTTCTTAAATAAAAAATTTACATGATTTGTTGAGCTTCCTTTAAATACTCAAATTCCATTTGTGATTTTAAAATGAGAGTCGTGAAGGGAGCAATTTTTTCCGTTGCTTGAAGCAATGAAATGTAAAATTCGAAGTTAAAAATGTATATGATATATACTCTTAGATTTTTTATTTTTTTTTGAATGCAAACGAGTCCTAAATTAATTGTTAAAAAAATATCTTTCTTTCTCATTCCCACAACCAACACCACCGGGTTAAATATGTGGTGACCAATAGTAAGTGATTTGATACGTCAAGAAAAATTAAACAAAACAAAGCATAATTGTTATTGGATTGACATTTATGTAGTGTAAATTACATTTGACTTCATTTTTGTGGATTATAAATTTTCTGGATTTCTCTATGCAACAATGATGAGGATTGTATTTTCCACTAGTCTTCAATCGTTCTCTGCAGCAACGACTTTACAATGGTGACGATTTTTCTCTTCAATCTCTTTAAATCATCTGTTCCTATACAAATTTCTTCAAAACTACGTTCTACAAATTATTTATGATTGCTCATGCATTTTTATAGATCTGTTAAATTGGTTGAAAAGAATTCACGTGGTTCATTCTCCAATCGATCAACATCATCACACGACAATGGGTCAGGCTTCAATTTCTCCAATTAATGATCCAATCGGTCCGATTTTTCCCTAAATCGATCCAATTATAACTTCGATGTGATTGAGTATGGGTTAATTTCAGGTGGTGGAGGTGGATGTGGATGTGGGAAAGAGGTTTTTCCCCCCCCTAATTTTTAATTATTTATTTAGGATTTGTCTGTATTTTAAAAGAAAATTGAGATTATAATTGCAATTAAATTTTTCTTATTTAAATAGGAGGGTATATTTATCATTTCACAAATTTTTGAGAAATTGGATAAAAATAAATGAAAATGTTGATTTTCACAATGAAATGTCAAAATATGGGTAAAATGCAAAAAAAAATAAAGAAATTAAATGTAGGGATTTTTGCACAATAAATTTCAAACGTATGAATGTTTTGTGCTAATAACCCAATCAAATATTCTTGAAGTTCTTTTCTTTTTTTCTAATTTATTAATATATTTTTCAAAAAGATAGGATCATAAGACGTCAGCATGTGTTGGAGCTGGGCATTTGTGGAAAAACGCAAGAAATAATGCGTGTCGTACAATTTTAGCTTAGAGATAAGGAATCCGGGGGGAGGTGTGGGACCCATTATTTAGAATCGGCCAATATTTCTTCTTCCAAAAAGAATAGGGAGAGATGCCCTTTCCCAATCAAAAAGGACAATCTTTTACAGCCGTTAGATTCCATTACTTTGAAGAATCTCTCAAATTTGGTTATATTAAAATCACGTCTCTCTATAAATACATCATATTTTAATACAATAAACGCCTTTAAACTTTATTCATTATAGTATTTATATTATTAACTTTTTTCCGGTCACATTCTTATTTTTAATATTTCATTAATTAAAAAATCTTATCCATAATCGTAATTTTCATCTACAAATATTGTTAATGTACTTTAAAATGAGGAGAAAATATTTAGGCCCCATTTGATCTATATTATTATCTCATTAAAATGAAAAATATGAATGTTATCCATCACATCATTTAAATTCAAATTTTCTATCTTTTGTGTGGGCCCCAATAACGACTATATTTTTCATTCTCATTCTACAATAATTTGTCTCAAACAAGGGCTTAATCGCATTTTGACAGTATTATTTGTTTTGTTTATTAAAAAATACAATGCACAAGTCTTTTTACTCTATCTTGAAGAAAGTTTTGGAGATAAACAATAATTAGGAACAATTTATATTAATTTGAGAATAAAAGTGCGATGAAAACAATTTTTAGTCCTAGATCAGATGTGATAATGTGTAAATGTTGTGAATCTTCCATGCAATTACCTTATGTGTGTGTTTGAGTCACATTATTTTGAAAGAATGTATTTTGGAATAGTAGATTGATGGAGAATGTGTAGTTTAAAAGAAGGAAAAATTATTGATTTGATAGAAAATATTATTTTATTGAAAAATGTGTAATTAAAAATAAATAGAAGAATGCGAATGAAAATTTTAATATTGCTCAAACAGGAGCATAGTCTAATTATTAAAAATTGTAATATATTTAGCCACTTTGAAATAGAATAATTATATTCCCACCACATTTTAATTATACTTAAGATTTTCAATCTATACTCATTATAGTATTTATATTTTTAACGATTCTTTATAACATTCTTATCTTCAAACTTTTCATTAGTTAATACATTTTCTATTTTATAACAGTTTGTGTGCAAAAAGTTTGTTGAAATAGCGTATAACAAATTATTTTCCATCACATTTAATAAATAAATTGTACGAAGCAATTCAAAGCATCAAAATAAAATATTTTGACATAAATCATTATCAAGAACGAAATATATAAATTCATGAAATGTTGAATATAAGAATTTGATAAAAAAAAAATTGCTAAAAAAATTCCATATAATTAAATTTTAGGTAATTCAATTGTCTATAATTTTTTTTTTTCATACAAATTTCATGTCGACAGTCAAACGCACCATTATGATTAAATAGTGTAAAAAATTAAGTACAAATGTACGATGTCAAATGGTGTTAAAATTAAATTAATCGTAATTTCGTCATCAAAATTTTTGACACCTCAGTAGTTAATTCTGATTGGAGAATAGGTGTTAAAATTAAATTAATTGTAAATTCGTCATCGAAATTTTTGACACCTCAGGAGTTAGTTCTAATTGGAGTATAGGGAATGTCATTTTGAAAATAATATCATGATATTGTATTGTCATCCTCTTATTTGTTAGTAAGAGCTAAAAAATTAATGAGGGAAGCAAATATTGCCTTTGCACTAGTTTGCTCGAGCCCTATTTTTGTAATAGTGATTTTTTGAAAAATGTAATTAAAAAGAGTAGCATTTTTTTTTTAAATTTATGCGTAAAATTATTTTTATTGAAAGAATATATGACTAAAAATAAATTTGATAAAAAAAATAAAGTTCAAATAGGGCATCTCAATACTAATGTACATTGAGACATAGTACATTAGTATCGATACGACGTCAAATTTAAACTTTATTCCTTAAAAAATCATTTTTTTGAAATTTTTTAATTATAACTTGTAGAGAGATATAAGCCCTGTTTGAGCCAAATTATTATATAATGAGAATGAAAAATAGAATCGTTATTGGGCCCATATAAGAAATAGAAATTTTGAATTTAAATGTTGATTTGATTGATAACGATCATATTTTTCATTTTAATGAGATAATAATTTGGCTCGCACAGGGCCATAATATCACGTATGCAGTCAGGTCAGCATTTCATAAAATTTTCTATGGACCATAAGGTTAGTGATGTATGAGAAATGTTGAATGTGGTGATTTTTAAGGTATGAGAAATGTTGATTGTGGTGATTTTTAAAGTTCATTGACCCCGTGATTTTATTTTATTTTTTCTTGTGCAAAGTTTAGTGATTGGGAGGGTAATACGGTCAAGTAAAATGGGTACTCTCTCCATTTTTTTGTGGTTGATTTTAAAAATCTTGTAGAGGAAGCTTGAAAACAAATTTGGTCAAATCAAGAAAGGTACACGTTAGGAATTTTATATGGATTTTTCTAAAGAAAAAGGGTACAACTCACCCCCACTTTCTTCTCCTTGGAGGATAGTATTTCAAGAATCCAAGAAAATGGTATCTAGATAGATAGTAAAATCCGCGTTTTCACATTTTTAATTTAATGCTTCAAGATTGGCGTGGACCATCTAGATAATTATTTTATAAATTTATCCAATTTGACCATATAAAATAAAATTATTATTATAAATTTATGCAAGAATACTAACATAAAACAATGTTGGAAAGTTTCCACAAGTCAAAAACTATTCTTAAGATTAAAAGCTCATTTTAAATATATTTGAATTTTTCTGAAATTATTTTATCAGATTATCAGTCTGTTTGGGAGTGCTTTTAATTTTGCTAAAAAGTGATTGTTTTACCGTTGAATTGTTCAACAGCAGAAAAATCAAAGAAAATGCATGAATTCCGTGTTAGGCCAGGAGACAAAAAGGAGCAAAAAATCAATTTTTTATTTTCAAAATCACTCCCAGACACCCCCTATATAATTTTTAAAGAAAGATGATTTAATGTAATTTTTTCTTGTCAAACAGGTCAAAAAAACATGCAAGTATTTTGATAAAAATTAAGCTATTTACTTCCAATAAAGTATTCTTCTAAAATAGTTTTATTTAATTTATTCTAATAAATATTTTCTAAACGTCGTTTTTTTGATAATGTGTAAGGTATTAAAATACACACTATCAATAAGTTTAATTAGCAACGTTTAAAAGTATCTTTTTGAGTATACGCATATTGATTAAAAAAAATCATTTTAATGGTATCAACTTTTATTTGCACGGCTAATAATTATTTTATTCTTTAATCTCTCCAAAAATATTGCTTTTTTTTTTTTTAAATATATATATTTCATGGACTTTATTACAGCACAAAAAGTAATATTAATCATGATAAATTATGCCTTTATAAAAAGTGACTTGTGATTAAACATCACAACTCCCAAATCTTCTTCCTCAATTTTCCTTCATCCTTAGTATGCAATTATTATGCATTCTACCACGTCCAAGTATCGGGTTAAAAACTCCCCTATCTTTTTTTTTCTTCATAAATTAATTAACGAGTTTTTGCTCTCCTTTCAATTTACACACCATCGAGATGAATTAATTAAAGTGTTGATGTACTCAATAGGATTGACGACGTAGTGTCTTATTGGGTTAAATCTGTTGTCGAATTACACAAATAAGTGTATTTTTTAAAAACGCGTGCTTCCGACATATGTTTTTACAAAGCAACCTAAAAAGAAAAACGAAATGTACAAGACTTGTGCCAATAAGACCCCATTTTTGGTAGTTGGACAATAAGAATATTGCACTATTGGATTCTTGATATTTGTGGATAAAAATTGAAGATTTTTCCTTTTCATTCAAAAGTAACATCACTATTGACTTATCAATCAAGATAATTTGTAATTATTCAATAAGATTAATTGACTTCATGTTTGATTTTCATAAATTCCTGTATGATGCACATTAAAATGGAAATAATGTATTTTTTTTTGGTGATATGATGGTGAATAAGTTTGAAAGAGAAGGAAAAGTTATTGATGTGATGAAAATAATATTTTATTGAAGAATGTGGATTGAAAATGAGTAGAAAAATGAAAATGAAAATTATAATGTGGCTCAAAAAGGAGCTAAATGTTCACATTAGAAATATACAACGCATATCTATTATTGATTAACAAAGTTACTAGACAAAGTTTTTTTATATAAGTTTTAAGTTTTAACGAATTTTGACAAAAACTGATGAAATGTGATCGAAAATTTAATAAAAGTGGTGGATCTTATAAAATTTGTGATTAAATTAATTGCTAATTTTACCCTAAATTTTTTTTATTAACTTTTAAGTTATTCTAAACAAGCAAAAAGTACCAACATAGATTCTAATCCTTCTACCTTTCGAATTATCCAAGATAAAAGTGAAAGAAATTCTCTTTTTCAATTTTTTGTCCACAAGATTCAATGAATGTTTCGTTGGCACTTGTCATTTATTCATTTGAACCAACACGATTGTGGCCAACAATTCACAATTTTGGATCCAAATAAAGAATACAATAATAACACACAAAAGCATCTTTCACGTGATGACAAGTCCATTGGTCATGGCATTTATGTCACCCTTCTCATTAGGGTATCTTTTTTCTTCTTTTTGTTCCATTATTTCTCCACATGAGAAAATGGTATTTTTTTCTCCGTTACAAGTCCGTTTGATGTAGATTTTTTGAGAATTTTTTCATACAAAGTGATTTTTTGGAGAATGTGTAATTAAAATGTATGAAAAATTATGAATTTATATGTAAAATTAATTTACAGGTGAATGTATAATTAAAAATGAGTTTTAGAGAATTTGTATAAAACATGGGCCGAGTTTTTTCAAGGGCGTTCTTGTCATTTCACAGAGTTTATCTACTCTATTGGGGAAACATTATTGTTGGCATAGTCTAGTTTTTTAGGCCTTTCAAGAATTCCTCTACTGTCCCCCCTTTGTTACAACTTGGGATCATTATTTCTTTTGCTTTTAAATCTCTTTACTTCAATGTTTTAGAACTTGTTCAACAAGACTGCCTGCCCAAGTTTGAGATGTGATTATTTTCAATTCGACTTTGCAATAAGCTATTTTGTATCTTTTTGGATAAATTTTAAAAATTACATCTGGATTATTATTAGATTTTTTAAAGAAAGTGAGTTCAAGTCAACTTTCTTTTAAAGTTTATATAATGATGAGTTATCTCAAACATAAGGATGATAATAATATATATTTTTTTTCCGAAGTTTGATCCGTGTAAAATTTTCGTAGGAGGATGATAGTGAAAGTAAAACTCTAACGCCCTGTTCGAAACCTGAAATTTTCCATGGTTCCAAGTTTTGGACTGTTTGGTAGCCAACATTTTCCTTGGAATTACTTTTCCAATTTTTCACTCACACGCCTCCTTTTCCCACTTTTCAATGAAATTATTTTCTTTTTGTTTTGGTGGTTTTTAGTTTTTCACCTTTCTTTCTTTCTTTTTTTTTTCTTTTGGCAATTGAATTTTTTTTTGGATACAATGGTAAAAAAATTATCACTTTTATTGACAATTTTCATGTAAAACAAAGCCAAATGGACACCAAACTTTCAACATTTTTCGGTGGCAAATTATACCAATCAAACACAATTTATTACAATTCCTATTAAAACAAATTCTAGGCAATTCAATTCACTGTAATTCATTTTCTTTCCACTCAAATTCCACATTTTCAATCAAACGAACCTTAAACTTTATCTCAATTCCCGTACCATTCCAATTTATCTCGTCTAAAAAATTTAAACTATCATGAAGGATTCAATTTAATTATTTTAATTATGTATTGAATAATACGTCGTTACCGCTACACACATGTATGTTTGCATTTGCCAAAAAAAAAAAAGAAAAAAAAAAAGGGAAGTAAGATTATCTAGAAAATTACACTTTTGATAAAATGTTAGAGATTCTTCAAACCGATCATTCATTATTTGCTAGTGTTTTAGTCTACAAAGAGAAAAAGGTGATTAAGCTCGGATTTTTTTTACATACTTATTATCCATAAAATTAATTTATTCTCTTTTGCATTTGAAACATCATTTGACTCTATTGAGATGTGCAAAAATATACTCAATTCATATTCAATTGCCACTTTTAATCGATGCTACATTATTATGTCCAGGGATTGATTTTTCAAAATAATTTACGTTTAGCAAAATTATTTGTCCAATTTAGAAAGTTAATATTTTTAAAATAATTATATTCCACAAATCGTTTAATTTTATAATTTACAATACTATAATAAAAATCCTATAATTCAAATACATAAATAAAAGTATTTAATTTTTTCAATTATATCTCAATTTAAAAATTCCATTGTACTCTCTAATTAAAAAAAATAAAAAGACACAAGTTTGATTGGTCCAACTCAACCAAAAATAGAGAGAACACAAGTTAGAATTTAGAAATGACAACGGGACGTGGGGATGCCCCCTAGGGCATAGCTCAGTGGTGCAAGAACATAAGTGAGATAGTCTCAGTTGAGCTAACAGCCACAGTTTGGATGTTCGATTCCTACCTCTAATAAGGTTTGAAATTGGACTCTCTGTGGGCACCAGTATGACAGCTCTTGTACCCTAACCTGTTGAGACACATCCCGTAATTTACTTCCTCTACAATGCTCTAGGAGTGGAGTGGGGTGCGAGGGGAGGGGAGGGGAGGGGAGGGGAGGGGATGGGGTGGGGCCCTAGAAATGACAACGGGACAAAACGAGGCCAAGTGGGCCTTTTCCATCCCTTGCTCCCCAAATTTTTTCAAGACGCAGGGCAAGAATGCAAGGGGATTAAAATATTCCATTTTTCAGTCCAATTTATTTGTAATCAATTAATTTTAAAATTGAAAAATAAAAATAAAATGAGTACTGATTCTTTAGTGAAATAAAAGCATAAAACTCTATAGGATAAACAAAAAAATTCGTAGTGGTTCACCAAAATGGTCTAAAAAAGAGAAGGAATTGTGGTACATACAACGTTGGTGGGGCCACAAAAACGTGGCAGTCGTCGGCTAGTGGAATCGGTTCGCCGCATATGAACGGTGGTGCTTTTTAGCATGCCCATTTTCTGGGTCCCACCACCTCAAGATTCCTTGTTGACAACTTGACATTGCTTTATAGGGTTAATTAATTATAATGGAAGTAACTGAACTTTCACCACAATTACAACTAGATCTCTGAACTTTAATTTAGAACAATCAGGCCACTAAATTTTAATTTAATTAATCAGGCAACTCATTTGGATTCCGTTAACAAGCCTACTGGAGTTCCCCAACATGTTCATTAAAACAGACAAAATGTTAACTTATCCATCCGGTCAGCAGATTAACAACACTAGAAATCATTGAAATTTCACCTTGGTTGCAATCGAGTCACTAACTTTTTACCCTATTTTCAATTTAGTCATTGAATTTTAACAGTCATATGAAGTTGAAATTAGTACTCATTGTATGTAAGCTCTACCGTTTATCTTCATGAAGTATGTTCAATTGTAATCGAATTGGAAGAATTCAGTGCAAGAGGTGACTATCTTTTTGAATGAAATGGCTACTAAGATGAAGAAAAAATTTACATGTGATTATCTTTTGAGGTGAAATTGTTACTAACATGAAGAAAAAGTATAGAGGAAGATGGAAAATTTTAACCAATTTTTGTTGATTGCTATTGTGCTTGATTTGAGGTATAATTTTGATCATGCTAAACATTATTTTGATGATATTTCTAAGAATAATGAAGTTGATTGTAACATGAGAAAGAGTTTGAAAAATAAAAAGGATGTCTATCTAGTATCTACTATTTGTATGTGTTGAGAACTGGGCCAAAAAATTAAAGACGAGAAAAAGAACAGTATGAAAAATAAAGGATCACACAATAATACAAGATTTATGTGGAAGAAGAGGAGAATTTCAATATACAAAGAAACTAAGAGCTTGTTTGAATCCCTTTTTTTTTTTTTTTGATAAAAATGCATTTTGGAATAATATTTTGATGAAAAATGTGTGGTTAAAAATTAAGGAAGATTTTTGAATTTGTGTGTAATAATATTTTATTAAAGAGCGCGTGGTTGAAAATAAAAGAGAGAAAAATGTATTTTGAAAATAATAAGGATTAAACAAGGGCTAAATTTGTTTTACAAAATCTGATATTCTAAATCTAAATTTAAACAATTCTCTTGTTAGTCGAGTCTACGAAAATCCTACACATCGTGTAGTATATATAGGAGCTCAATCTTGGAGTTATGAATGAAGTAGAGCACAAAAAGTGAAGGAATTACCAAGGAAACAGATTTTTCCGTACCGGTGGCACAACGACGCCACCCAGATGCTCCATACCCATGACACTACCTCCATTTGCACCGTCGGTGCTAAGGTCCCCCACACCCATGTCCCATCGAGCATACTCAGCAACTGTGAACAAAATTCAAACCTTCCGTACTGTTGGAGGAAAGAGGGATTTAGGAACTTGATTTGGCTTGACTTGAGAGGAAGGAAAACACTAATAGGAAGAAGTA
>CAIGRQ010289744.1:0-26453 GCA_903798375.1 Fraxinus sp. D2006-0159
TGACCCTCAGGAGGCAAGAAGCCTTAGGGCGAGAGCAGCAAGATATTGTATTATCAAGGGCACTTTGTTTCGCAGAAGTCTTACTTTACCCTACTTGAGGTGCCTTAGACCCTCTGAGTATTTCCAAGCCTTATTAGAGGTTCATGAGGGTATATGCGGAAATCATCAAGGGGCTTGTGCGCTAGCCTACAAACTCATAAGGTACGGGTACTACTGGCCTACCATGAAGCGAGACGCCTCAGACTATGTCAAAAGATGTGACAAATGCCAGAGGTTCGGCCCNCAAGCCTTAGCGGAGGTCCACGAAGGCATATGTGGAAATCATCAAGGGGCTCGTGCACTTGCCAACAAACTCATAAGGTACGGGTACTACTGGCCTACCATGAAGCGAGACGCCTCAGACTATGTCAAAAGATGTGACAAATGCCAGAGGTTCGGCCCCATCATACACATACCCGCCGAAGAGCTGAAATCCATCCCCTGCGCTGCGCCATTTGAACAGTGGGGAGTCGACATCCTCGGACCCTTTCCTTTCGCTCGGGGACAGCTGAAATTCGTCATTGTGGCTGTAGAATACTTTACTAAATGGGCAGAGGCGAAGCCACTGGCAATCATCTCGGAGCCAAAAGTCACGTCATTTGTTTGGAAAGCCATTGTTTGCAGGTTCGGGATACCGAAGGTATTAATAACGGATAACGGGAGGCAATTTGATAACGCACAATTCAGAAGCTTTTGAAACAACCTCAGAATCAACCACCGCCTAACATCGGTATCGCATCCGCAAAGCAATAGCCTAACGGAGGTAACCAACCGGATTATACTGCAAGACCTCAAGACCAGGATTGGAGAGGCCAAGGGAGGTTGGCCGGAAGAACTCCCCGCCATCCTATGGACATATAGAACTTCTCACAAAATTGCAACCGATGAACCCCCTTCATGTTAGCCTTCGGTGTGGAGGCCACGATACCGATTGAAGTTGGTCTCTCCCAACACAAAGGATGATTGACCCGTACGTCACAGGACAAACAATCGAACACCTCGACTTGCTTGAGGAGGTAAGGGAGCAAGCGTCTATAAGAGAAACAAGTTATCAGAACAAAACGACAAAGCACTTCAATACCAAGGTCAGGACAAGGAGGTTCAGAGTGGGGGATTTAGTGCTCCAGAATGCTCCGGCCGCTGGCCACCCACCGAGCAAGTTAGTACCCGCATGGGAAGGACCTTACGAGGTCATACGAAAAGTAAAAGACGGAGCGTACAGTCTGAGGGACGCCTACGGGAAACCACTCCCAAGGCCATGGAATGAAGACAACTTGAAGATTTACTACAAATAAGCTAATTATAAGGATCCTAAGGTATTTTGAGTTTTTATAGCTAGGCCTGCGTGCCCAAGTACTTTTAATTTTTAGATATGGCTTATATGCCGTGTAACATTCGTTATTAAAGAACACCCAAGTCCATTACGGCAAAAACGTGTACCAAATGCTAGTTTAGAAGCCTGACCTCGAGCTCGTCGAACAACGTAACTCGAGCTACTTGGCCAACAAACAACCAAGTAACACGCTTGAGCTCGTCAAACAATAAGACTCGAGCTACTTGGCCCAAAATTAAGCTAAGTAATACGCTCGAGCCCTTTTTAACGACATGACTTGGCTAACGAACACAAACGAGGATCGACCTTGACATTAGAATCAAACAGTGTGCCTTGAAAATAAAAACATCGAGCATTCATTATAACCCAGATCGGGCAATGTTCTGATTACACTTTTTTCAAAAAACAAAAACAAAATATTACATTCGAGATCGGGGAGGGGCCTAATCTACGTCTGCTAGATCCGTCGCCTCCTCGTCCTCTGGGGTACCAACACCGTCATCAGCCTCCTCGACTTCAGATGCAGAAAGTTCGAGCTCGTTCACTAGCTCATTAACCGTCCTCAGTCCCTCTATAATGGGCTTCGCATCGTCGGCAGTTTTGTCCTTAGAAAGGATCGAGCCAACCTCAGGCCGTAATAGTACGAGCCCGATCCATACTCCCCGAGCAACGCCTTTTGCTCATCAGAATTTTTAAATTCCTCGACCGCTAGAGATCGGGCCTTAACCAGTTCGTCCTCGACCCCTTTCTTTACCTGCATAAGCTCCAGCTTCACCTCCTCGGCCTCGTCTTTAATTTCCCCCATCTGGTCGGGCATCTTCCTCATCTCGATGCGCACGAGATCACGCTCAACCTCGAGCTCTCGAATACGATTTTCTTTCAGCTCCATTTGGGCCTCGAGCTCTCTCACCTTGCTCGATGACTCGAGGCTCCTAAGAGACAAACCTCGAGCCATGCTTAGGGCCTACAGAATCGATATCGATCAGAACAAAACAAAACTTCCCAAAACAAAAACACAAGTCAAAAGCTCGACGATACAGGGACGTACCTTCAGGGTGATGAGCTCTAAGGCCCGAACTCCCTCCCCAGGATCGACCTCCTCCTTATATTTTTCCACCATCGATGGAATCAGAGGACACCTGTCATGATCCTCTAGCGCGCCCTGAGCAAGGGGGGGATCTTCTTCTAGGTCCACGACATCTGGAGGGCCCCGAGAAGAAGGTCGAGGAGAGGGCTACGAATGGAGCCTGGGGCTCTTTAAGGGCTACCCGGGCCCGCTAGGCACTTTGCTCGACGATGAATCTCGAGCTCTTTTCTTCCCCTTGGATGGGGTTAGAGGCTTGGGCATCGGGCCCTTCGACTTCTTGCTAACGTTGCCTAGAAGTGCAGAGGGATCGAAAGACATCTCCAATTCTGCAAAAGACAAAGACAAGGCATTAGCTCGAGCTTAGTGCGGGGACACAACTTAGAAACAATAAAGGTGCAGACTCATACCCTCGATGCCCCTCACGTTGGCGAGGTCGAGGGTGTCATCCTTGAGCAGGTAATCAACCTTAGTTGCCAGAGGCTCGTGATTAACTAGCCTAAGTCTATCTCTCTCCAAAACCTCGAAGTAAGCTTGCCCCTCATTAAACCTATCCTTATCGGGCACTGACCACATCGGCCTAAAGGGATGATCGGGGTTTTGTGGCCTAACGAAAAAGTACCGCTCTTTCCAACCACGGAGAGATCTCGGGGTATCAGGAGCCTTAAACCCATCCTTCACCGACAAATACATGAAACAATTAAACCCTGGCGAGTATTTCAAGTCATACACCATTCTAAGAAGGTCGATTCTAGGTTCAACCCCGAGACATCTACACAAGATAGAAAAATACACGAGCAGCCTCCAACCATTTGGGGCTTGTTGACCCGGACATATTAAATATGAGGTCAAGAAATCAATAAAAAAAAGATGTAAGGGCCACCTGAGCCCGCCCTTAAGGGCATCCCTAAAAAAGGTTATCTCTCCGTCCCGAGCGTCCAACACAGTTTCGTCGGGCCCGGGAGTCCTAACGTCACAAATGGGCATAACCCCGAACTCCCTAGCTATCTTAATAACCACGTGTTCTTTATACATGGTGCGATGGGATCCTATGCAGTAGTGGGACTCGACCTCGGGCTGTGAGGTTATTGGTACTGCCATAGGTACTATCGACGTACTATCGGGGTCGGGTCTACAATGGTTCGAACTCCTAGATGTTTCACTGCTACTACCACTCGAGCTCTCACTACTACTACTAGACATTATAAACAATACACTAAGGGACTCGAACACTTACCTCTCAAGGTCGACGCTCACCAAACCCTCTAGGACCCGAACTCGCTCTTCTGAAAGTTGAGAGTAAAAAGTGAAAAATGAAAAGTAAAAAAGTGGGGTATTTATAGGGGCCTGAGGAAGGTGAAAAGACTCTTGATCGTGGACGTTCATTTCTTTCACGTGTCGCTGATCCAGGGCATAGCCCATCAACCCACACAATAACGACACGTGGCGGCCAAAGAAAAAGCCCATCAAACTTCATCCCAGTCCAGTAAGCCTCTATGCATTCGAGCTCGCCCTCCAATGAAGACCCCTCAACACGGACTCGATGCACAAGGGCCTGTGATGACACCAAACCCGAACTCAACCTACATGGGCCTCCCAGTTGGCCCAAGTGGGTTGGCCAGTGGCTCGAGCTCGAGGCCCTAACGCTCTAGCAATGCAACACCCGAGCATGACCCCTCAGCCTCCAGCCCATATTTTTGGCCCAATATCCGACAACGAGGTCGAGATCGAGTTTTTCCCTACCTCACGCGCTTCCCTACAACCTCACGTAACCACAAAGCATTCGTTTAACTCAACCATTAAACCCCTCAACTTACCATAAACTTCAACTTTTTTAAAGGTAATACAATCCTATCACAATAAGGGAATATTAGTCCACCTAGGATTCAACCCCATGCCTCTATAAATATGCACTTCATCCTCATTACTCAGGTACGCATTTTTTAAAACATTCAATCTATAGTTTCTTTGGAATACTTAACTGACTTAAGCATCGGAGGGACGACGAGGACACACCTCGACGCCTTTGTTTCAGGTACTGGAGATCGGATCGCGTGGAGTTCTCTCAGTCGTTTCGGGTTAGCCCAAGTACGAATTTTGGTAGCATCACATACATTGAACCTTAATGTTATTCGAGAGTATACTAAAATCGTGCTGATGATTCTGAAATACAATTAGCGATTATCATTTAAGTCACTGTTTGTTTTCAATTGTTTCCCTCATTTTAATGAGATTTCTGACCGTTACAGATTTTTTGGCTGCAACTTTTGACCTTCTTGTTTCACAAGGGAGCCTACTGTTTGAAAATAAACGGTCAAAAAATTAATTATTAGGCACCAATAATGAAAAACAAACCGGGGCTAATTATAGAAAACGGTTTGGGTAAAAAGAAAAGGGTGAATTTGACATGGATTCCCCAATCTATATTTAATGTAACATCTAGGTCTCCAATCTACCATTTATGGAACTTAAGCCCCTAATCTTCCAAGCATGTGTGTTTGGCCCTCGCTTGACAGAAACCATCCGTAATGAGTCAAATTTCAATATCAAGAAACTATTATATCTTTTTATTGAATTAGAGGAAGAAAAAATAGGAAAAGATCGACAATTATGCATGAGTAATTTTCAACACAAAATTGAATAGAAACAGAAGCGACGAAAACTAAACTAGTTTGCATTGGGAAAAAGGTAGAATGACTTTGGGGTTTTGCTTGGATTGGTGACGAGTGACGATGGTTGAAATGTCTTATAATTTTATTAATATTGATACTAATAGGTTTGAAGAATTATTTTTTTCCCTTTTGTTTCATATTAAATGTTAGCATATGCATGCTAAAGCTTCTAGGTATTTTTAAACATTTCTTCAAAAAACAAAGAATACGAGAAAATGAGACACTTTTCAATAAATCGGCAAAAAATGTTTCAAGTGGAAGAGCCATATTCAAGAAATGTAACCAAATTTAGGGTTTGATTTGAGCACGGGATGGATTTGAGAGGATGGTCGAGATTTGGCGGGGCATGGTGTTTCTTTTTCATTTTTATAACTTCTCTTTTTAAACGTCAAACAAATGTCTTTTGGTTGAGTCGGAACCATGTTTAAAAGTAGGAAGTGATGGGAATTTATTTAATTATGTATAACAGAAAATAAATAAATTTTTTAATTCTCATCGCAGATCTGCTTTATATTTAGATAAAAACTGTGTTAAGAATAATACATTTGATGGAATCTATAAACTCTTTTGCTGATTTTTGGAACACGAATAATTACGATCTACAATTTACAATTGTCCAACTTTCAATGAAAATTCACACAGGAAACAAGAATAAGAGAAAATTAGGATTTCTCTTTTCTTTTGCTAGCAAGATAATGAATTGTGTTCCGTTCTTTTTTTCTAAAACCCTAATAGCTTAATTAATATAAATCCAAATGGGCTGGCCAGTCTTTTAAATTTAATTCGATCTAATATTTAATTAATCAATTAATTAAATTTGGTTCATTAATTAATTAATCCAATTTATTAATTCGAGCTTATTAACAAGCAACTAAATTAATTAATTTTTCAACAATATGTTAATTAATTAATTGGTGAATCTCATTCTTCTAATTCTCCGTTTGTGTGTGACTTATCAGCTTCTCGATCACGATGTCGAACGACGTGAATTATTATTTTGATCTAATCAAAATCAATAAATTAAAATATCCCTTTTAATTTATTACCAATTCACATTCTTCGTCACAAATTGACATCTAACAATGTATTAGAGTAATACGTGTGACGAAAAATGTCACGTGGTATGTCAAAACCAAACTACTTCGTTTACCTTGGACTATAATCCAATAGTCTATATAATTCAATCAATTACGAGATATAGATGTGAATTATCAACTTAACGGAATGAAATGTAGATCATAATCTCTTATTATCTAAAAGTGACGAATTCTCTATTGATTATTCACAACCTTCATATAATTCTTGACATACCTCGAATGATATCGAATTAGCGATCCTTGGCAGAACAACATTCAACATCACTAAATTATGATTGTCCCATATAAGGCACTATGTAACATCAAGTCAAATGATCAATTCAACTACCGAACGTTAAATATTAATCACTGACACTCAAATAGTTATCTATGTGGAATCTCTTCAATGTGTCTCTAATATTTTGTTCTATAACAAAATATACACGTGTTCATTTAAGTTTAATCACACTTTAACTTGTAGATCAACTACTTACTTCACAAATAACAAATATCATACGTGATGTTATATCCGTAATAACGATATACATATCTCGTTATTACTTATAACCACGGACGATTTAAGATTCAATCATATTGTAATCTGTATTTCATAATCAAAACTCCTCGTGATTAACAAATTACAAATACTTGAATCAACAGATTCTATTTTTTAATTTATTAGAATATTAATTCAATTAAATAATAGATCTTGTCATAAATATGCATCAACTATGTATTAAAATTAATTTTGTTTATTTCTAAAGTTGGACTTGAAACGGAGAGTAGAAACGATAAGTTGGAGACGTAAGGGTGTGTTTGATCCACATTGCCCATGTTTGGTACATATTATTTTTTTCGTTCTTATTCTTCTACTCATTTTTAACCACACATTTTTTAATAAAATAATACTTCTGATCACATCAATAACTTTTTCTTCATTTTCAATCATACAGTCTCTATCAATCTATTATTTCAAAATATATTCTTTCAAAATAATGTGGCTCAAACACACCCATTATTTTGAAAAAATGTATTATTGAATAGTAGATTGATAGAGAATGTGTGGTTGAAAAAGAAAAAAAAAGTTATTGATGTGATGAAAAATATTATTTTATTGAAAAATGTGTGGTTGAAAATGAGTAAAAGAATAAAAATGAAAATGCTAATATCCAAACGCAATTGCGGACTTTAGGTGGAACTTAGAAGGCAATTAAACACGCAGTACCAAACACAACCGGCTGCCGGCACCGTGCATCACCGCCGCCTTTCCACGGAGGAAGATGGAAACAGGGAAGGTGATGGTAGAGAGAATAGGAGGGAAGTCAACGGTGATCCGCTGCTTTTCAAAGTACCCCCTCAAAATCATCATCCCCAATAAGGTAAATTTCTAAATTCTGATACATAATTGGAATTTACTTGTTTCATTGTTCGTCAGTCTTGAGTTTTGATTTCATGTTGGCTTTCATTTCCAGGTGGGTTCTTCCCAGACTGATGCTGTTTGGATTTACACAATCACCTATGGTGGAGGCATTGTCTCTGTATGTAATCGCTGTCTATGTATTTGTGGGTGTACAGTTGTCTTCTTTATCTGCTTTTTATTGGATTCAAGTTCACAATGTTTCATGCATTGTTTCTCTTGAGCGTAGGGTGACTCCATTTCATGTTATATTTCTGTTGGAGATAGTTGCACTGCAGTTTTGACCACCCAATCTTCTACCAAGGTCAAGTCTTTTGTGGCAATTGATTCATGGGTTGTAATTTAAATTAGAGATATATGTTCATGTGAGAGTTTTTGGGTCACTGAAATTTTTATTGCTTGAATATGTAGGTTTACAAATCTGTAGGATCCAAGTGCTCTGAACAAATATTGGAGGTAATTGACTGCTCTCATAGTTCTAAAATTAATTGTTGTGGTATTTGTGTTAGTATCCTGTTCAGAATAGGAATTAAGCATCCTTTAGGGAAGAAATTATAGAATGGTTTAATTCATAAATAGTTAGAAATGAGTGATGGATAAGTAGAGAGTATTTATAGCTCCATTAGAATGTGTAGTTAAAATGGAGCTTGACCATTTATAGATGATTTATATATCATATGGAAGATAAATTAGTGCTGCAGGCAACTGATAGTGAATTTTTCGGGAGAATTCATGTAAATATTTGTTTTTTCAATTTTACATAATGTGTCATTTTGAATTTTGCTGCAACAATTATGATTACATTGACTTGCTGACAAGTCTAAACTAAATTTTACTTACGAATGAATTAAAGAATTTTATCTACTGGTCCTAGCGGTGTGGTTTTACGAGCACAGGATGAGCTTCTAAATGATAATATCTTTTAATTATATCTGCATTATCATTTTTCATTTACAAATCTATTGATAGTGGCGAGCCTTTGCCATGCAGTAGGCAACAGTCGGACGGGATGCACTTTTAGTCATCATTCCAGATCCAGTGACTTGCTTTTCTACGGCAAAGTATTCTCAAATGCAAATCTTCAAAGTTTTCCATGATTCAAGCTTACTTCTAGTTGATTGGATAACTAGTGGTCGTCATGAAAGAGGAGAAAAATGGGAATTTTCTTTATATAAGAGCACTAATCGCATCTTCTTAGAAGACAACGAGCCTTTATTTCTTGACACGGTACTTTTCTTGTTTGGGCTATCATATATTACTCATTGTATGTTGTTAATCTTGTGTTAAATTTCGGGAATCAAAAGAACATGTGTTATTACCCATAAATGAGGTTTGGAAAGCATGAAAAGATTAGACTTGATATACGTTATAATATTAAGAGCATTACTTACACCCTACCTATTACTTAAAAGTATGTGTTCTTAAGAGTTCGAGTTTCTAAACAATACCTCAACTTAATCATATGCATATTTTCCTGAAGAAATCCTCTTATTTACAATATATTACCAATATAAATGATTTCAATTTTATCTGGACTTTCTTTTCAGTTTGCATCTGTCAGTTTCTGTACTTCTGGATGCAAATAAAGATGGGTGTAGTTGAAGTTTAAAATTCAATGATTAAGACATTTAGTTTGAGTGTAGTACATCTGGGTATAACTCTCATGTCACTGTCTCAAGTTATTCTCATTTCGACTCAGATATTGCTGGAGCAAGGAAGTCAAGGCAGTATCTCTGAGCGGCTGCAGGATTATCAAGTAATTGCCATGATAGTACTTTGGGGGTAAGTGATTATTTTATCATCCTCTACTTTAACTCCTTCACCTTGGATTACAGTTGAATTTTATTTCAATTTTCGGAATTTCTTTGGTCAATAATAATGACACTGACTCAAAAGAAAAGGAGACTGACTTGGATTCTTCATACTCCCGTAATAAATTACATGGTTCTAGGCCTAAATTGAAGCTCATTCAAAATCAAATCCAGGAAGATGTGAAGAAAATGATGTCTCAGCAATTCCGCATTCCTTCGATTAACTCAGGACATTTTGCTAAAACACATGGTGATCATTGCTTGTCCAAACCAGATTTTATTGCTTCTTGCAGTGTCTTTGGCCCAAAGGTGCATATCTCTCTGTCACACCTTAGTTGTATTGTAACCTTGTAACGAATTTTTAGTATGCAATTATAATATATCTTTATGCACTAATCATGTATTCTATGAGCTTATTAATGCAGTGTGTGTTAAAAGAGCAACTTAAGGAAGTTTTTCTTGGTTTCGCATTTGTATTTAGCCCATGTTTGGTGGCTATTATTTCCAAAAAATAATGTTTTGAACAGTGATTTTTAGGAGAATGTCCGGTTAAAAACTAGGAAAAAAAATTTGGTTTATGTAGAAAAAGAGTTTGAAAATAATGGTAATCAAGCATGGCTTTAGTCATTTGGAGAAATGTTTTTCATTCTTTAAATTTTAGATAGATTCTTAGGTCTAAAATGTTAGTAGGCTACTTTTTGTACTTTGGATGAGTACAAGATTTTGGAACATGTGCAAGGTAAAATGAAGCCTTCTTGAAGTCCGAGTTCTTTCATATGAAGTTTATTTGTGGTAGCCTAAGTGTTATTTGAATTATACTTCTCTTTTGAGTGCATCCATCACCCAAACACAATTTTCTTCTTACTGTAGCAACAAAGCCCCTACTTGCACTTCTAGAGAAAACATTAAGCCCCCGTTTGACACCCATTAATTTTTCATTTCCATTCTCATTCTCATTCTTCATTTCAACCACACATTCTCCAAATAAAATAATATTACACACAAATAAAAATTTTTTTATCACTTTTCCACCACACATTCTCACATCAATCACTGTTGCAAAAATTTTTTCTCTTGAAAATGGGTTTCAAACAGGATAATCAAACAACAATCCTAAATAAACCTGCCTTTCTGCACAATCCACCCAATCCAAATTGTCCTACATTACATCACGTGTATGATGCTAGAGGCTTCCTTGCGAGCCATCTCTTGGAATAAAGCAGCCTTAGTAGTAAAAGATCTTTTCATTACCTAGGGCCTGTTTGTTACGAATTCTCCAATTTTACAGTAAATCAATTCTCATTTTCAACCACATATTCTTCAATAAAATAATATTTTCCATCAAATCAATAATTTTTTCTTCTTTTTCAAACCACACATTTCCCATCATATCACTATTCAAAATCAATTCTTCCTCCACAAAATCCCTACCAAACAAGCTCCTAATGAGTCCTCCGAATGGCCAGTGACTTCTTGTCTTCCTGCTTTACACCCATAGTCTTTGCCTGAAGTATCCACCTGAAAGAAAACTGATATCCAAGGTAAGGTAACTCTCTCGTGTGTATAGGCAATGGCTCCAACCTGCTGGTTTAGCTTGCTCCACAAAGTCTTGCTCACAAATATCCTACATCACTTATAGAGCCATTTCTCCCAAGTGATGTTTTCCAAGATGCAGTTCAGCAGTGCCGTTTGACCTTTTAAGTGCAGTAAACTACAATATACACACAACACTAGAATTGCCTCGTATATCCTGGTTTTTCCTTAATTTGGCCGTGGTTATGTTCCTAACCATTGACAGTTATCTGGTTGTAACTCTTTACATTTTCGGCTGTTCTTTTTTTAATCTTTCCCTTAAGACTTGTAACGTTTAATAACTAGGTATATTGATGTCAGTATACGATGATATATTGAGACCATATATCATAGTATTCTTAATTGCCGAGACAACATATTTAAAGAAAATTCATTGAAGTTCTTCTAAGCCATAGGCAGCTTTCTTGGCCACGCGTTTCCTTTCTTGGATTTCATTAGTGAGACGTTGCATTATCGCAGGTCCTAAAATCCCAGTGAATATCCATTCCCATTTTTACACTTGAGAAGTATTCTTAATTGCTGAGTTAGGTACTAATGACTATTCAGCATGTGCAGGGGATAGGCCTAGTCGTTCGAATAGCTTCCATGACAACTGAATCAGTCTACAAATTTCTGCAAAATCAATTGGCTAGCATGGAACCAGTTCTTGGAGTTTCACCATATTTGTAAACAAGGATAAAAAAAGATTGGGGAAATGAAGAATATTTATCATCTTAAGGTTCCTCTGTGGGTTCATATTTGTGTAATGCTAGTCGAAAGCATTGTAGCAGGGTTGATGTTCAATTGGAAACCTGCTGATCCTGTGCAGATTTTCAGAGATTCTGGTACCTGTTTGTTTGACAACCCCAATTTTGTCAACATGGCGAGTAGACAATAGCTTAGTTCTCCAACTTATTTTCTTGGCGAACTCTGTAAAATTTGTGGATGCTCTCAATTTGTAGCATATTTTATAATGAAAGTGAAATGGAGATCAGTAGCTAAGGAAATAAAGAGAGGTTTTGAAACTTGTGAAGCTCAGGAAAAACCAACTTTTCTTTCCCATTAGCCAAAAGTAAAATCGTGATTCTTTATCACCCACGTCAGTGAGACGACTATGATTTATCACTATATAGCTTTGCCCGTCGAATAAAAGAAGCAAGAAGCAAAAGGCTTAAATCATGTTCAAAATCTGTTAAATGAAATATAAGCTAAAATGAGATTTCACAGGGTGCATGAAATGTTCTTCCACGACAAATGGCCTCTAGATTTTCCCCCGTGTATGAACAAAGTGGTGAAACTTCCACACCTGATTCAACAAAAGCCAAACAAACCATTGAATAAGAAAACAAGAATTCAGATTACATGTACTAATATACTAAGCAAAGAACGCTTGTTCCTCCCACCTCCAAAAATTGAGGCGGTTAGGGGTATCCATATGGGTGGGCGAGCCACGACCACCCGATAAAAGTGGACAGTAGAATGGCCCGCTTGGGTGTTTAATTGATCATACACGATAGTTAACCATCGGGTTAATATTACACAAATATTAAAAGAAAAATTGAATTTTTTTAATATTAAAAGGCTGATTGGCATCTTGTCTAGTGGAAATTACACAAAACTAGAATTTTCAAGATTGAACTTCATTTCAGATATAAGGTTTCACTTTTCAAAAATAAGATATTTCATCCCAAACCCTAATTAATTTTATCTCAATCCATTTTCTTCCTCCTCTCTTTTCTCGGTCTTCTCTCTTCTCACTCTCTCTTCTCTACCGTCTTCTCTCGTCACTCTCTCTTCTCTCATTACTGTGGCTTCTTCTTTTGGCAGTGGACGGTGGCGGTGGGTTTGGTGTTTGTGTTAGCAGTGGTGGTGGTAGTGGCGGTGTGGCGGTCTCGTCTCGTCTCCTTATTCTCTACCGTCTTCTCTCTTCCTCTTCATTGGCGGAAGCGACATCTGGCGACGAACTGAGTGCCGTTGTGCATAGCGCCAGATCGCCGCTGCCGCGTGGATTGTCGAACGCTGCTGTGGTTTCTTCTTCTGGCAATGAGCGGTGGTGGTGGGTTTGGTGTTTGTGTTGGCGGTGACTGTGCCTGTGACGACGAAAACGTTCATTTATGGTGGTTGTTGTGACCGATTAATTGGTGGCGACTGTGATGGAGATGGTGGCGGCGGTTGTGGTGGTCGCGACGGTGGTGGCGTTGACGGTAATGGATTTGAGCAGATGGTGGTGGTATAGGCGTCATTGGTGGTTGTGCTACTATTAGTGGTGGTGGTGCAGTGGTCGTGGGAGGGTAGTGGTGGTCGTGATGATGTCAGTATTTTTAGATGATGGTTTGTTGTTGAGAGGTGGTGGTGGTTCCGACGATGGGGTTCGATTGTCATGTTGTTTGTGGTACTGGTTAAGTGATGGTCACAAGTTTTGGTGGTGATCACATATAATTTGGTCATTTGTGACCATTAAATTCATTAATTTGTGACCGATAAATAATGTGACCAATAAAAAATAAAAATTGTGATAAAAAAATAATGTGTGATCGATAATTTGACAATTCGTGACTGTCTACTAAGTTGTGACCTATAATATTTATAATTTGTGATCGATGAATAAGTTGTGATGTTTAAATTTTTTTATTTGTGGTTGATGAACAAATTGTTACTTATAAAATTTCTGAATTGTAACCGTAAAATAATTTGTGACATATAAAATTTTTGATTTGTAATCGTAAAATAATTTGTTACTTATAAAATTTCTGATTTGTAACCGATGAACAAATTGTGATATATAAATTTTTTGAATTGTGACCGTAAAATAATTTGTGACCGATGAACAAATTGTAACCTATAAAATTTTTGAATTGTGACCGTAAAATAATTTATGACATGTAAAATTCATAATTTGTGACCAAATTATATGGAATTGTGACCTTAATATATTTAATTAATAAAATATAAATTTAATTAATTAATTTATAAATAAAATTTTAAAAAATCTTAGATTTGAAATTTTAAATCTTATCTCTTAAATTTAAAATGGGTAAAACTTAACCTCTTAGTTATGAAATTTTCCCTTTTGTCTATCGACAAAGAAGGTTGACAGCCTTTAAATAAAAAAATCATTTCAATGGATCAGTCAGGGCAGCAGGCCAGTCCCGGGCTTAGGTACATTTTTATGGGCCGGTTTTGGTACGGCCCACGAACCATAGAGGACCTGTCCTTTTAACAAGACTGGGCCGTGCTGGTTCGTTATATGTGAAGGTGCCATGACAACTTGCATTATTCGCGCGAAGTTATTGCCTTCACATGAGTACTAAGCCATGCAAATTGCAATGTATGTAAACTTAAAATTACCTGTTGCATACAGGGGCACTGTATGTGTCAAGAAGCCACCAGCAGCAACCACCCAACGAGCATGGAGACGAAGAACAAGAAGACGAGCACTTTCTGGCGTATCAAAATTTGATCCATTGGTATTTTTCACTGGTGCAAATTCTTCTTCACGCAATACCTACATATTGGGAGAAATACGTCCAAATTCCGTTAAGATATCTACATATTTTCTCTGTAGCAATGATAGAAGGGTAGAAATATACTAGACGTTGTTACCTCAAAAAGTGCAGTGGATGGTGCATAAGGAAACGCATCAAATATAAATTGTTCGAGTTTGTATCCTACTGTATGTCCATGTACTGAAGGAATTTTCTTTTCTGCTAGATGATAGCTGCACTCAATTTTTTCATCAATCAATCAGCAATTATCCAAGTTAAAGGCAGTTTGACAAGTATCCAAAATTTGCTATTCTGAACTATAAATCTATGTTCTAATAAATTATCAGATGCAAAACTGAAGTATCGGTAGAGCATAATATTTATGTCTCAAACACACAGGCAGGCGTGCACACACAGAAAGAAAGCGTGTTACTGACATGCTGTCTTTCTCGAGACCATTTGCTACTTGGTTCAGAAAATCCAAAGTGAACATATGCAGGCAAACCTGAAATCCCGAAGCCACAACAATTTAGAGAGAGAGATAACTAGACATTCAAACTTAACATTAACAGTAACGTTTCACTATTAACAAATTATGGAACTCAGGAAATGCACAGATGAATTAAGAGGATATGTTAAAGAGAGGCATATGACAAGATTGGAGAAAATATAGAAATACAATCAGTAGAAAATAGTTATCAAAATATTTAGTATACACAATATAATTGACTTATGCAGCTAATTGAAATTAGTAATCTACATAAAACTTCAAAAAAGGAGTTAAAGACTAATATGACACAGTATATCATCTGTATAAAAATTGGAGTTGGTGATGGAATAGAATCTCACGAGTACTACTCGTGTTTATCCACATTTAACCGAGAGTATCCTAATAAGTTCATGACCTCTTCCTTGATAAGGTCTTAAAACATTGAAATGTATCTCCATATGGCATCTCGTAGTATGTTTTAAGAACTGATAATAATTTCTTTGGTTGGTAACTGGTGAACAAGAAAGATTATAAGAATTTTCATATCTTAATTTTATTATTTCAACTCGGCACATGAATTACAAGAAATCATCAGCAAGTAATTGGACTCTTTAACATACTGATCTACTCAAATTGATAGTAAGGATAAAGAAAGAGAGGAAGCACCATACATTACTCCAACAATAACAAAGACGACCAGTTGCCTGGTTTATTTCACTGGCCAGTGATGGGTCCAATTCACTGTATTCAACCACAGAGAGTGGTCCACCTTTCCCTCGCCTTACAAAAACACCAACTTTCTCTTGTGGGTATGCCTACAACCCGGTAGATGAAGAATGATTAGTGAATAATCATCCACGATTCCAATAATACTGAAAAACATGACAGTTTTCAAAGAAATTAGCGTAGGTTGTATAACACAATGTTTTAAATAAGACGTTCTACAGATGTGTCTGTCTTTTGCAATGGAAATTTGTAATTTTCTTAAATATCCAAAACACGTTTTCTAAAATTTATAACAAACAAGAACTCTATTGCAACGTAAACTATTTCTAGGAAACATAATTCATGTTCTTAGAGCAACTTGTGAATAATCAAAAACCAAACAGCTAGAATCGCTGCATTGCAATCTAATTTGACTTCTTTCCAAAATTCCAGGTGTTGTAATAAAGAAGCATAAAATATATGACAAACTTCTTCACCTTCCGGACAACTTTTGCTGCAGCAGCCACGCCTTTATCAATGAAATAACCAAGGAAAGTTGGATCTGCCACACGGACCTGTTTACCAAACAACAATTCTGTGTGTTTCTAAATAAAATACATCTCCAGAAAATGAAGGAGAAAAAAATTGATGAAATAGCTTACCAAAGCATTGTCAACTCCGTAGCAATCTAAGTATTTAATGCCTCTCATAGCCATATCTTCCAGTAACTTTGAATATTTCAAAGCTGAAACCCATTTTGGGACCAATTAAACCACTTAATGCTACTGAAACTGTGAAAGCAATACAACAATAAGAAGAATCAATATGCAATCGAGTTCTTGATGTTGATTAGGTATACCTGAATAAACTCCTCCATTTCCATCTGGAGATTTAGCTACCTGGCTTTGGGAATTAGTCTCTCATTATATTTATAAAAATGAAACTCTAATAAAAAAAAAATAACAGGTAATGAAGAAAAATAAAGGAAAGCTAAGAATCATAATCTGCTAGCAACTTTACAAACTGAAACACGAGCTGAAGTGAAACTATTTATATCTGATATGGCATGAATCAGAAAAGATGCTGAACTATTTTAGGTTCTCTGTGCTAATCTCAGAGGAGAAAAAAACTGCTCACCGTTATTGTAAACATTTGATACATACTTGGATCTCAACATCATGGGATTTCAGAACTTGATTAGCTTCTATGTTTTCTTAATAATATCCGAGTTCTGTATAAAATATAGTAATTGTGTGCACTAATATATCAACAATAAATACTTAGGAGCTATGAACATGCACATGATAGACTGTCTTAAATTATAACTGAGAAAGAAACCTACTCTATATGGAGTCTCCATTATGAATCTACCATCCTTTGACACACAAGGAATTGTACCCTGCTGGAAGAAGGTGACCTGTTTCAAAATCGATTTTAACTATGAGCCAAAAGAAAAGTGAGAGATAATACAAACAATGACTTGAAAAACAAAAAAGTTAACTTTTACTTGATCAGCTTCAAGGCCGAAATATTTATGGCTTTCAAAGAATTTGCGAGTTGGTTCATCAGTAAATGGGCTAGTCATTATGTACCAATGTATTGGTGTAAACCTTGCAGAACCTGCATAGACCAGATTGATTAGGATAACAAGTCAAACCAATTATGTTGGCACAGGATATCGAAGTCGATACTCACCCTCATTGACAGATTGAGATGCTAAAATTTGGACACGTAAAATTCTCTCCGCTTGAAGTTGGAAAAGCGATTTACCGGATGGAAGTCCAATGTCTGTAATGAGAATAAAAAGTTGACATAACTGAACACAATAAATTTGCTAGGATTAAGAAATTGATACAAGTACGCAGAACACACAAGGAAAGTATTCTCATATATTACAAATTCCACAATCAAGGTTTGTAATGAATCATCATTACTCAACATGCGATACAACAACGAACTAAGTATTATTTCTAAGGCAAATACAACTGTTACAACATCGGATTCTAAACTCATTGAACATTAGCATTACTTACTGAAACATCCTTTCGGATCCGAACTTCCAAGGCGAGTACCCTGCAATCAAAAGTCGCATGGGATATACATTAAATCAGATAATTAGTTGAATAAATTCAGGAGTACAACATGGACTGATGGGCTTACCAAATAACAGAATGTTTGTAAAGAACCATTATGTTTCCTGAATTTTGAAACCTAACAAATTTAACTAACAGGTGCAGAAATCAAAGATTATCGGACTTCCATCCCTACAGGTATCCAGAAGTACATAGTAAACTACCATGATATAAATTTGTACAACGGTAGCACCAAAATCGGAAAAACATTGTGTATTACGTGTATGGGTCCAGAAGAAGCGTCTCATAGCTATTAAATGCATCGTGCAATTTCACGGCCCAGAAAATCATGTCAAATTTCATATGTATGCCACAACCATTGAACCCCTTTCTTAACATTATTTTGTAATAGCTATCACCCCTTTTAATAAAGCACCATAAAGCCTACTTTATGTTCCTTTATACAACAAAATAAAGACTTCCATGGCTAATGCACTTGTTCTGAAAATAGACATCTTATCAATCTATCACGACAAACCCTACTACTCCAAATAGTTTGCAATATTCAGAAATGCCATAAATGTTTTATTTTCTAAAAAAACTTCAATTCTGGGCAAGAAAATTTGAACAGTACCTGTCCTCCAGATAAAAGAAGAACGCCCAACTTTCCATCAGAAATGGCCTTTAATCCCATCTTCCACCACCTCTCTCTTTCTTCCATTGAACGCTCCTCCACGCTCGACACACTGCTTTCCGGAACTGGCTCTACAGCTGCTGCAAGAAGCCCTGAGAAGTAGAAAGGACATATTTGTTAACAAAGGGCATTATTTGCATATGTAACATGCAGCAAGAGACGGACCTTGTGAGCTTAATGAACATCGAATGATCCGATCAGTCCTCGGAAGATCTAAGCTCTGCATTAGAATATTGTTATAGTAAAAATTAACAATTAATCTAACATACAGTTGTCAAATTTAATTCTGAATTGAAGAAATAAACTTCTATCAAAATATACGTTTAAAAATCCATCAAAAAACAGGACTTTTATTTTTGCATAGTAAATATCACCGACACATGAGCTTGAAATAGCTTCTATTTTTGTATCAAATGAGTGGTATAATTAATAGACCTCGATATCCTTGACGAGGTGGTCTCGTTCTTCTGGAGAGAGCTCGTCCCAAAGGGCAAAGGCATCTTCTTGGCCGTAGTCTTTGAGCCTCTCAATAAGCGACTGTGGCGGAGGAGACACCGCATTATTGTCCAACGCCGGCTCCCCCATTGAATAATTTTCTCTATCAGATCTTCTCTAGATCTATGTGTAATTATGTGTGTATGCGCGCGCGTGTGTATATATTGAGAGAGAGAGAGAGAGAGAGAGAGAGAGAGAGAGAGAGAGCTGTTTTCCGGTTACGGTTGGTGGTTAATTTGACAGGGCGTCCTTCAATGGGGGTAAATTTCACATGCGGTCACTGAACTTTCAGAAAAACCTCAATTAGGTTATTAAACTTTAATTTGTTGGTATAATTAGGTCCATAAACTTTGATTTAGTTTCAGATTTCACCAATTCATTACATGCGATCTCCGAAATAGTCAAAAATTATTTAATTGACAATCATACTACAATAATCTTTCAAGTAATTGCAAGCACGTCAATTTAACACGTAACACCATAAAAGTGTTTAAAATTAATTTTTAATCTAAAGACATTATAATAACTATCGTTTTATAATACTTGTTTATAGTAGCAATGGCAGTGGGAGCAAGAAATCCCCGCTTAATCAAGCCCGCCCCAACAGGCACGGGCAATTGGGCCCCACCTAGAAGCATTTTTTTAAATATAATAATTTTATTAGTGAAATAAAATATTATATTAATGAGTATGAACATTAAAGATTACAAATTCACTTCATAACCCATTTAATGTAAATATTATCTACCAAGTCCAATATTCATTTTTATAGATTACTTTCAAAGCACACTTTATTTAAAAATCCTATATGAGATTCATTTTACATATTATTTAAGTGTGAGACTTTATTAAAGTGTTTTATTTTGTCCAACATCAAAAGAATATATCATCCACGTTAAAGGACTAAGATGTATAAATGATGTAATCATATTTGCGTGTGTTTGATGGATATTATTAAGGAAATAATGTATTTTAAATAGTGGTATGATGATAAATATGTGGTTAAAGTAAGGAAAAGTCGACGATGTGATGAAAAATATTATTTTATTGAAAAATGTGAAGTCAAAAATGAGTTATGAAAGATTGTGCATCAAACAGAGACTTATGTTTTTAGTTTCTCAATTATAATTTCTAATTTGATTATTTAATAATAATGTATAATATTTAACATAAAATAAAATAAAAAATTAAAATGGGGAGGTAAATTGGGATTGAGCCCACCCCCGCCTAGCGGCTAGCATGTAGGAGGAATGGATCCTCGCATCCAATTCCACACTATTGCATACCTAATTTATAAGGTCTCACATAGCGTTAATTGTGTAAAATCGATTATGGTATGAGTCTTAATTAAAATATTATTAGTTTAGATTATGATAGGTGACGAAACATGACGACGTGGTTAAATTTGAAATAACATGAAGTTCAGTGATCTAATTGAGATAAATTAAAAGTTATAAACTTACTAAAATTTCTCTAGAAGTGCAATGAGCAAGGATTCACCCTCAAGAATCTGTTTAAAGAAAGTTGAATAACCTAAATACCACTCAAAGTATGAATCAAAACGGTGGCGTTTGAATCTTGAGATAAAAGGGAAAATTCCTATTTTGGCTAATCAAGAATAAGAGTGTGGCAATTTTATGTTATTTGAGAGTAAGTATATCCAATAAAACAAGTTAGAAAATTTCCGTTTATCTTGTTCATTCGTTCGTGTGTAATATTAATATTTTTTTTTTTACTATAGTTATTAATATCGTTGACATTTTAAAGTTTTGAATTAATTTTTTTTTTTAAAGGAAGGTCTTGATACATGAGAAAAAGAAGTAAATATTCTTATTCGCATGTGGGAAAAAAGGGGAAAAAGAGGAAATGTGCAGAGCAATAATAGGGAAAATAATTGAAGATAGTAGAATTGTGTGTTAATTATGGGCACAAAGTGAAGAGGAAGAAATGGAGAAAGAAAAATGAAAAATGAAAAACAAGAGTATGTCGAGAGTGATAGATGCAGGGGCGGAGGGCTCATGCCGGCCTCCAAGTTCATTAAATTTTTAAGGTATGGCTTCGATGGAGTAAAAAAAGAAAAAGAAAATTTTACTTTTCTATTAAATTTGAATGTGTAATATCAAATGTGAAATCTCAATGATTCTTTTGCATATTAAGATTAAAAGTGTAATATAATTGCATGTTATTTTTGACATATTGAGTGCTTATTTTAGCAAATTTGATAAATTTCTATTCGGTGCTTATGTTAAATGTCAAAGTGTCAAAACTTTATTAGGTAGACAACCAAAGAAATAACAATGTTAGTTCAAGAAAACTTATCTTTTTCAAATTATATGTCAGAATGATGATCTATGAGCTAGATTTTATTTATTTTTTTAATTTTTTTTTTTTCATTCAATTTTTGAAAGGCAAATGAAGGATGCATTTATTAACCTGTCTCATGGGTGTCTGATGTTGAATTGTACATGAGTTTAGTTGTTTTGTATACTATAAATCTCTACAAAATAAATAAATAAATAAATAAATAAATAGTGCTGCATAGTAAAAGAATAAAAACTCAACTATGTCAAGAGATTAATTGAGAAGAGGCAATATAAAAAGTTGAAATGGATTGCGGATACAAACTTCCCTTCAAGTATTGATAAAATCTCGTAATAATATTAGACTTACAAAGAAAAAGGTAGTTGAAATTCGACATTTCCATTATTTGGATTTTGAGATGTGTCATTATTTGGGTTAATTAATTGACACAATCTTTGAGGTCAAGTAACTTGGCGCAAGATTGTTACTTTCCTTTTTTTTTTTTTTTTAAGGCAATCTCTGGATTCGTAATGCTCAACTCCGTAACTGAAATCTCCATGACCAAAGTAGTTAAAACTAACACTCGGCACTCATGTAAAAAATAGTTCTAATTTACCCGCCTATGATAACGTGCGAGATTTCAGATCAATTGATACCAAGGACGCAATATTGTGACGTGTTGGAATTTGACCGATGAACCGGTGGGATGAAGTAACATGTCAAGCATTCAGGGAGACTGTTGCTTTCTTATACCTATAAATATTACATTTGATGTAATCAATGAGTAATAAACTTTTGGTATTCACTCATTCTCTTAAAGTACAAATTCGACTCCAAATTATATTCTCTTCTCTATGTGTCACTCTTGCAATACACTTTATTTTCCTTTCTATAACTGACTTGAGTATCGAAGCGCGTATGATCATTGCCTCTCCCTTTCCTTTGGGTTTGGAAAGATTTCGATCTTGCGTGCCTAATGCATGTGTTCTAAGTGCATAGATAACATAAGCTTGGAGATGAGTGGTTACGAGATCGATTGACGATAAGTTGAGTCTCAACCCATATTCAAATGTCAACAATATATTAAATGATTTCACGGAATTAGTTAGCCTAACTTGAAAAAAAAAAAATAGAAATGTTCCAATTACCCAAATTTCCGTTCGGTGTCGTGCCTACCAGTGTTCGTGGGAAGTTGCATAAGCTCCATTTCAATAATTAAGAGGGGCTCGATTTCGTGTATGTTTGACAAAATTTATAATTACTTATAAATGATCAAACTCTATTTTCATTCCCATTCTATACAATTCATAACTTTTTCTACCTATTTTTAAAACTATAAATTATCAGAACTCGCTATTTATAATCACTTTAAATTTTAGCCAGTTCATTCCTTAAAATAAAAATTTTTGGTGCACCTTTTGGTTTTTATTTATATTTTTATTGATGCTACCGTAATATAATCTGTTCCAGGATTTTGCCCCCAGCAGAGCCCACCTCCAATTTTGTTAATGTTGTTAGTGCACTGGTCACGTGCAATCAAACATTGTTTATTTCCAATAATTAATTGCTTTAGGTGAGACATCACTATTCACCAAATATGCTTCGCAATCACCCGACAATTTTTTATTGAGATGTGCGTGCGGATCCTACGTCAATCAATAGAGTAATAATAATCATAGATTTAGTTGAACTCGATTTCCGTACGAATGACGTAATAAACAGATTTTTACTCCGCTCACATCCACCTAATCTACCTCTTGCATTAGACGAATCTTTTAAGAGCACGTGGCTTCTCCAGTGATAAAAGAGGCGATTGCGAACACTACAAAAATTAAGTCAGTCAAGTTGTATGAATATATTTGGATGTGGGACATACGTGAGATGTGAGCCATATAGGTGTTCGGACACCTAGGGTTAAAGATAGAACCGACATAAGAGATAGAGACCAATATTACTTGAAATATAAAAATGCATTACCTTCAAATGGCATAAATGTAAACTTTTATAGTAGGGGAGGTGAAATGTTTTGTTGAAATATGATGTGATTTGTGACATTCATTTTTCTTACATGGGGAGATGATGAAAAATGGGCTAAGCCCAAAAGCTGCTGAAATATTTTTTGAAGGAACCATTGCCCAATAACTCAAATGAAATAAGCCCAAGACCCAGCCCAATTTAGATGCCAAGTGTGCTGCTTTGATCCGTTGGATCTTCAGCCTAATCTACGGTGTTGTGATCGCCTATATATAAGAAGATGGATGGCCATTTTTGAGAGATTATTCATTCGATTTCTTTGGCTCTGTGTGAGAGAAACTTTTGGGTTCTCTGTCTCATGTCCTTTATGTTCTCTCTTTCGATTCTTTGTGATATTGATTAAAACTTCTGGTTTTAATTACAAATCTTTGTGATTCTAGTCTTGGAGATTGTTCAATTGAGATTGTAGAGGTGTTAGATTGGTTGTAAGGTTTCGGATGATTGAGTAGCTGCTTTGTGCATTCTTTGTTAGGGTTTGTGGTCTTTGTGGCTTGTTATTTTGTACAGAAGGGTAATTGGTCTTTGTGAATATTCTGAGCCCTTAATTTTGAGAATCGATTACTTAGTATTATTTGTTTTTCTGGATTCTTGGTGAATCATTGTTGACTGCTTCTGTTGGGTATTTGCGGCTCTATTTCCTTCACATGTGGTATTAGAGCATTGCGAAATCGCGAGGGACCTTCGATCGAGTGTTTGTCACTGGAAAATCAATTTTTAGTTGACATCTATTCTACGATCTAAATTTCAGAAACCCTATTTTTCTAATTTTTCATTTTCTTTGAGTTTCTTGATTTAGCTACTAATGTCTTGATTCTCTGTTGTGTTCTTGTGAGGGAAATCGTACTTTGGTGAACCTGCTTGGAGTTTTGCACTTCGGTCAACTGGTTACTGGTTATTGTTGATCCTGCTTAGTGCTGGGCTCTTCTTCGAATTTTCCTGGTAAACACGTTTCATACCTTTGTTAACTCTTATTCTCTTGTTATTAGTTCTTGAATATTGTTGAAATAGTTCCCCCTATTTTCCCTTGTTATTTTTTGGTTCCATGGTGTTTGGATTGAGCCTTGACCTGAGGTCGTGAACCTCACGGAATCCTAACATCTGTAATTGTTGGATTTTAGATATTAATCTGTTTTTACTCCTGTAGCATGATCCTTTGTAATTTTTCTGTTATTGTTGGTTATTTAATATCTCTGCTGATTATATTGTTTTTCACTGTGATCATTAAACTACTTGCTATCACTGTCATTTGGTATTCACTGTGTTATTAGTCTGCTTCAGTTTTGGTATTTTCATTCCTAATTTTGATTTGCACTGTGTTTATGTGATTCTATAAATTGATTGGTTGAAATATTTGTTTCTATTTTTTTGTGGGACTGTGATCTCAAAAAATTCTTATTTGTTGATTAAAAACTTCAAATGACAATGGCAACATTTGAACTTTAATGGAAAATGGGATTTCCCCATTTGGCAGCAAAAAATGAAAGGTATCTTAGTTCAATAGAAAGTATCTAAGGCCATAATAGGTGAATTTCCTGAAACTATGACTGATGATCAAAAGCATGAATATGATGAAGTTGCATATACTCCTATAATCATTCATTTATCTGATCAAGTGTTGAGAAAGATAGGAAAGCAAGACAATGCTAATGATTTGTAGGATAAGTTAAAAGAACAGTATATGTCTACGAGTTTGCCTAATAAACTCTTCATTTTAGAAAGATTTTTTAAATTTAAGATAGATATGTCTAAGGACTTGGATGATGATCTTGATACTTTTAATAAATTAGTTCAAGATATCACTAATGCTGGGGATAAAGTTTTTGATGAATATAAGGATGTTATCCTTTTGAATGCTATACCTGAAGTGTATAAGGATGTTAAGTCTGCTATTAAGTATGGTAGAGATACCTTAACTCCCGACATAGTGATCAATTCCTTAAGGAGTAAAAAAAATAGAGCTTAAAGTTGATAGAATTGGGAAGGATTTTGAGAGTTTGTCTATAAAAGGTAGACCTATGGCTAGACAAGTTAATGGTCAGAGTCATCAGGGGAGTAATCATAACAATTATAAGAAGAAAGGGAAGGAAAGTTCCAAATCTAAGTCTAGGACTGGAAATAGGAAGTGTTATGGATGTGGAAAGACATAACATTTTATAAAGGACTGTTGCAAAAAGAAGAATGAACTGAAAGAGGCTAGAATAGATGATGGGAATGTAGTTGAACCTTCAGGTGAGAGCATGATTGATGTATATGTGCTGACAGAACCCACTTCTGATTTGAATACTATCAATTATGTAGATGACAATGGTCAGGATAGTGAATGGATACTAGATTCAGGGTGTACATTCCATATGACCTCGAGAAGACCTTAGTTAGAGAATTTTAAGGATTTTGATGGTGGAGAGTGGTTATGGGTAATAATGTAGCATGTAGCATTAAAGGAATTGGTAGTGTGACTTTAAAATTTGATAATGGATACACATTTACTTTAGAGAGAGCAAGGTATATTCCTGATTTGAATAGGAACTTGATTTCTATAGGTAATCTAGATGACATAGGCCAGCAAGGCCGGATTAGTGATGGTTCTTTGAAAGTAATTAAAGGTTCCTTAGTTATTTTCAAAGGCACCAAGAGGAATTGTATACATGTCACTAGAGCCAGTGTTGTTCATAGTCACATTGCTGAGTCCTCTAGTGTTGAGATTGATGCTACTCTGAAGTGGCATAATAGGTTAGCCCACGTGAGTGAAAAATGCTTGCATATTTTGAGTAAGAGATGGGCATTTGGTAAGGATGTGATTTCTAAGGTTCCATTCTGTGAGCATTGTACCTTAGGAAAACAACAAAGGTTTCATTTAATATAGGTCAGCATAAGACTGCATCTATCCTTAAGTATATTTATTCGACATATGGGGCCCATCATCTACTACCACTCAAGGTGGTAACAAATATTTTTTATCACTAAATGATGATTTTTCAAGAAAAATTTGGATTTACCTTTTGAAACAAAAATCGAATACTTTTGAAAAGTTTAAAAATTGAAAAAACTTTAATTGAAAATCAAATGGATAAAAATGTCAAAGTTTTGAGAACAGACAATGGTCTGAAATTTTGTAATTCTAAATTTGATCAACTGTGTAGAGATGATGGGATCCTCAAGCATAAAACCGTTCC
>CAIGRQ010289769.1:0-14781 GCA_903798375.1 Fraxinus sp. D2006-0159
ATTGATAGCGTGATTGCCTTCAAATTATACCGTCGGAGCTTGAACATTTTTGTCTCTTGTCGGAAAGTGCCTCCCGCGTCCATTTCGGTCAAGCTACTGATTCCATTCCGGTAGACATGTGTCAAATCGGTACTTGACTTGACGAGAGTGGGCCTGGTATCTGTTGAGTTCATTTTTTGAAGTTAACAGATTGGCGCCGTCTGTGGGAATTTCCTACATTTAACCACGAGTACGCGTGGAGAAAAGGCCGGGTTACGTTATTAATTTTAGCGGAAGACACTCTATATCGAGCATTTAAGACATAATTTCTGCTAACGAAAATGCCCCAAGAAGGACAAGAGAACACCTTGAAGAAGGAGAACCCTCTCATGCAGCCCCAGTAGTCCATCCACCCTCAATGCGTAGAAGAGGAAGCTCCAAGCGTGGAAACAGGGTCACAACTAGGCTTACTAGGGAGATGGCTACGATGGCTGCCAACATGAGGAATATCACTCAACAAAACCTAGCCATGTAAGAAATGCTGATAAGCATGCAGGGGCAAAAAGGCTACCAGGCCCCTCAGTATACCGCTCCTGAGGATGTATTCACCGAAGCTCCAGCATTTTACCAAGGGAAAAACGAGGTCCAAAGTTAAGAAGCTGGGCATCGTTATGGAGGGATGGAAGCTCCTTGGGAAAGAGAGGTTGATGGTTCATCGACCCATTATGCTGCAAGAACACCACCTGAAGTTCTGTTTAGCTTTCCTCCAAATCACGAACCAGGAGGCAGGCCCCAAAGGTCTGCGAGTGTCTTTCACATGATAGGACCGCATACGCCTAGAAATAGGCATGCCATTCTCTCCCAATGCCTAGAAATAGGCAACAGGAACCTCATCCGAATGAGGACCAACCTATGTACCATGAGGAGCCTCATGCCCAACCCCCAAGAAATAGGCGCGAAAGACGAGACCGGGCTAGGAATTAAGTCGGGACCCCCGGGTTATCTCCTCAAGTTCTCTAAAGGGAAGAAGAAGATTCAAATGGGCCACAAAGATCATGTAACCAAGATGATGATGACGAACATTCTCCTTTCTTCGAAACTATAAGAAATGCTCCTATGTTAAATCACTTCACACTCCCTAAAATCCCAAAGTATGATGGGAGAGGCGACCCCGCTAAACATATGAACAATTACAAGACTCACATGAATATGAAAGGGGCTACGCCCTATAAAGTGTAAAGCCTTTCATTTGACCTTAAGTAGAGGAGCAGAAATATGGTATACCAGACTATCAGAGGGGAGCATCCGAAGCTGGCTTGAGTTCAAGAAAGCTTTCCTGAAACGCTTCACAACCAGCAAGGAAGGGGAAAGACCCATCCAAAGATTGCAGGATATGACGCAACAACAAGGTAAATCTTTGAAAAATTTAATTTCACGCTTTACCGATGAGATGACGTATTGAGTACAGGTCACGGATAGGGAAGCCTTAACTGCCCTCAAAGGAGGATTAGACATGAACTCTCTTTTTTGGAGAGATGTACAAAACAAGGACCCTGCCACTTACGACGCCTTGTTAGAAATGATAAGGCGAGAAATCCTCAATAAAGTATTGAAAGATCACAGGAACAGGGCAAGCCAAGGCCTGCCACCTCCGCAAATGCAAAGAGAGAAGGGTCCAACCTCTCATTTGATGGACCGACAAGCCCCAATGAATCATGGACAAGAACTAGCTGCAGCCACACTTAATGCGGTACCAACCTTAGCCTATGAGGAAGTTAATCCTGGTACGAAAATGCATCAGCGTCAACCCAGCCTGAGACGCCCGTCAAGGGGACGAGGCAGGGGACGAAGTGCTGAACCTAGAAATAGGAACGAAGCATAGCAGTATTACTCCTATCATCAATCCTATGGACATCGGACAGAAAATTATCGGGACGCAGTAAGACGTCCCTCGAACAACATCCCAAACAGGAAGGTTCAGACGCCTCAGAACAGTGAACAACGCTGACCCAATCAAAGCAACCCTCCAGAGGGAGAGAAAACGACATCGAAAGACCTAGAGAGGGTCAGAGGCAAAGGCGAGGTCCCCCACCAAACAACGAAATAGAGCCCATTCAAGAAATTAAAATAATTATTGGCGGTCCACATGTGGGGGGAGATTCAAGGAATTCCCAAAAGAACTACGCCATGGAGGCAAGCGACCCGGCCATAACAAGCTACATAGTGAACCAATCCCTGAACGAAGCAGCAATTCCTCCAATCACTTTTACACAGGAGGATACCGTTGGAGTACATTATCCATACTATGACGCCTTAGTGATAAGGGTCGTCGTGGCCCGCAATGGCCTGAAAAGAACGTTAGTGGAGAATGGAAGCTCGGTCAACATAATATTTGGTACTACCTTCGATAAAATGAAGGTGGACCATGAATTAACCCCAATGAACTCCCCTTGTATGGCTTCATGGAAGACAGTATCATCTCAAGGGGCAAGATCACTCTGGCGATAGAGATAGGGGTGGAACCACTAAATGCGCGCCACTTCATGGAATTCCTCATAGTTGATAACCAATCTGCTTATCATGGTGTGCTAGGAAGACTTGCCTTGAAAGAGCTATGGGCAGTTACCTCAATCCATCACTTGTGCTTGAAATTCCCAACTGAGAAAGGCATAGTTAAGGTTCGGGGTGACCAGAGAGGAGTGAGGGAATGCTACTCTAATTCGTTAAGAAAAACAGAACCAAAGACACATGATATATTTGCTGACGTTCATATGGATGACCTCTTTGAACAGGGGGATCCCCCTGAACAAGGGGAAGACGTCCTCATGACCGAAGTTGATGAGGAAGGAGGCATATCCAGAACAACACGACCCCCTAAACAAGGAAAGGCCGTAGAAAATACCGTCGACCTGGACGAGTTGGACCTTCGTATTATTGACTGTGAGCTTCAAACGGCCCCAATGGAAGAGTTGGAAACCTTCCCAGCTGATCCTACGATAAGATGCTTACAAATGGGAAGTAATTTACCCCCAGAAATGAAAGAGAATTTGAAGGATTTCCTTCTCAGAAACTTGGATGTGTTTGCCTGGAAACACGACGATATGATAGGCATTGATCCCAAGGTCAGCTGCCATCACTTAAACATTGAAACGAGAGCTACGCCTCATAGGCAGAAAAGAAAAGCCCTCAACACAAAAAGATATGAGGCTCTTACAGATGAAGTAAAAAAGTTGATTGATAATGGTTTCATTAGAGAATCTGCATATCCACAATGGGTATCCAACCCTGTCCTAGTTAAGAAGCACAACAGAAAGTGGAGGGTCTACATTGACTTTTCAAACCTAAACCAAGCCTGTCCAAAAGACAGCTTCCCACTCCCTAGGATAGACCAGCTGGTAGACTCAACTGCCGGACATGAACTCCTTAGCTTCATGGATGCCTACTCTGGGTACAATCAAATTCCAATGTTTCCACCAGATGAAGAACAAACCTCTTTCATCACATATAAATGACTCTACTGTTACAAGGCAATGCCCTTTGGGTTGAAAAATGCCGGAGCAACATACCAGAGGCTGGTTAACAAAATGTTTGCCGATCTCATTGGTAAAACAATGGAGGTCTACGTGGACGACATGCTGGTAAAGAGTTTGGAAGCAGTGGATCACATTGCTCACCTCAGCGAAACGTTCCACAGTTTACGAAGGTAGAAAATGAAACTCAATCCCTTGAAATGCGCATTTGGGGTATCATTGGGCAAGTTTCTTGGGTACATTGTCAACCAAAGAGGTATCGAAGTGAATCATGAAAAGGTCAGAGCTTTGATTAAAATGAGATCGCCTCAGAGGCCAAAAGAGGTGCAGAGCCTCACTGGACGAGTTGCAGCCCTGAATCGTTTCATTTCTAAAGGAACAGATAAGTGTCAACCTTTCTTCAGAATTCTCAAAGGAGGGAACAAGTTCCAATGGACAGAGGAGTGTGAGTTGGCTTTACAGGAGCTGAAGAAGCACTTGGGTCGGCCCCCTCTCCTCTCCAAACCAAAGGACCACAAGGTATTGAATCTATACTTATCAATAACCTCAGGGGCTCTGAGTTCGGTTTTGATAAGAGAGGAAGACAGTCATCACCTGCCATTATACTAAGTCAGTAAGGCTTTAGTTACGGCAGAAACACGATATCCTAACATGGAAAAATTGGCCATCGCTCTAGTAATAGCTTCAAGGAAGTTACGACCATATTTTTAGGCTCATAGTATCCATGTCCTGACAAATTATCCTCTCAAGCAAGTGCTTCAAAAGCCTGATGCTTTCGGGAGACTACTCAAATGGGCTATTGAGCTCAGCAAATTTGACATTACTTATAAACCAAAGACAGCCATCAAAGGACAAGCTCTGGCTGACTTTGTGGCAGAATTCACCCCTGTACCAAACGTCGAAGAAGAAATGGAATCTCCTGAACCTCAAATTTGGAGACTCTTAGTTGATGGATTTTCTGGGGACACGGGATCGGGGCAGGAGTTGTTTTGGTTAGTCCAGAAGGTCACAAACTAACATGCGCTGTAAGGTTCGGTTTCAAAGCTACAAACAATGCAGCAGAGTATGAGGCTCTTTTGGCCGGACTTCGATTGGCCAAAGAATTGTAAAATCAAAAGGCTCATAATTAGCAGTGATTCCCAACTAGTAGTTAGCCAGGTTCATGGAAACTTTTCAGCAATGGACAAAACTATGGCAGCCTATTTGAAGTTAGTAATGAGCTTCATTCCTACCTTCGAGAATTTCCAATTAATGCAAATTTCGAGGTCTTGCAACACTCATGCTGATGTACTGGCAAAGTTGGCAAGTAGCAAAAATTCCGAACTACTCACTGTTGTTCCAATAGAACACCTGTCCAAACCGTCGATCGAGGTCGGAAAAATGGTAATGTGGGTAGAAGATACGCCTATCTGGATGAAGCCCATCATATCCTATTTAAAGGACCAGACCCTATCTTCTCAGAAAAAGAAGCTAAAAAACTCAGGAGGAGAGCTGCCCATTTCGTTTTTCGAGATGACATATTATACAAACGCGGATTTTCATGTCCCCTGTTGAGGTGCATTGAAGGGGAACATGCGGATTATGTATTCAGGGAGATCCATGAGGGCGCTTGTGCCAATGACACTAGGGGATGGTCGTTAGCACAAAAAGTACTGAGGCAAGGATACTACTAGCCCACCTTGAGAAATGATGCGCAACAATTTGTCCGGAAATGTGACAAGTGCCAGCGATTCGCTACTGTCCAAAGACAACCTTCACAGGAGCTGAATGTGGTTTCCAGTCTTTGGCTGTTTGCGAAATGGGGGATTGACTTAATTGGACCTCTGCCTAAAGGAAGAGGAAGTGCTAGCTTCGCCATCGTCGCTATAGATTATTTCACGAAATGGGTGGAAGCTGAGCCACTCGCAAAAATAACTGAAGCCAATACCTCGATGTTTCTTTGGAAGAACCTCATATGTAGGTTCGGCATCCCACATTCAATTGTGTCGGACAATAGCAGATAGTTCAACAACAAAAAAGTTAGGGACATGTGTGAAGAATTGGGCATTAAGAAACACTTCTCCTCCCCACATCACCGTTAGGCAAATGACCAAGTTGAAGCCGTAAACAAGACAATCAAGTATACCCTGAAAAAGAAGCTGGATGCCTCAAAAGGAGCCTGGGTGGATGAGTTACCTCAGGTTCTGTGGGCGATCAGAACTACCATCCGAACCGCAACAAGGAAAACTCTGTTTTTCATGGCGTATAGATCCGAGGCTATGAGCCATGTCGAAGTGGGCCTCCCATCTTATAGACGAATACACTTTAATGAGGTGAGTAACGATGAGATGAGAAGATGTGGGCTCAACCTATTTAAAGAAAGAAGGGACGATTCCCAAGTTAAAATGGCTATGTATCAAGGGAAAATGACTAGATACTTCAATGCGAAGGTAAAGAAAAGATCCTTCAAGATAGAGGATTTGGTGCTACGAAGTGTCTTCTTATCCTCCAAGGAACTAGGGACAGGCACATTGGGACCCAATTGGGAAGGACCCTATTGCATCGAGAAAGAGGTACGGCCTTAGACTTACTGGATTAAAGATATGGACGGAAGGGTCCAGTCCCATCCGTGGAATGTCGAACACCTGCGAATGTGTTACCAATGAATGTAAACTGTGGCTGGAAGTTGTTCCTTGACTTTGTAAATAAACAAAACTTTTGGTCCTAACATGAGATTTCAGAAAGCTCCTCTAAGCGTAGGCATCTCGGAAGAGAGGACGACGTCCTCGAAAGGGATCCCCTCGCTTGAATTCTGAGTATGACCTCACATGCCTTCCTCCAACGAAGCTGAACGTCACGGAAGAAGCTTTTGCGTGGATGAACCATCATCTACGCAAGAAAGTGTAGGCATCTCGAAAAAGAGAGCGACATCCCCGAAAGGGACCCCCTCACTTGAATTTTGAGTCTGACCTCACATGCCTTCCTTCGACGAAGCTGAACGTCACGGAAGAAGCCTTTGCGTGGATGAACCATCATCTACGCAAGAAAGCGTAGGCATTTCGAAAAAGAGGGCGACGTCCCCGAAAGGGACCCCTTCACTTGAATTTCGAGTCTGACCTCACATGCCTTCCTCCGACGAAGCTGAACGTCACGGAAGAAGCCTTTGCGTGGATGAACCATCCTCCACGTGAAGAAGTGTAGGCATCTTGGAAGAGAGGGGGACGTCCCCGAAAGGGATCCCCTCGCTTGAATCCCGAGTCTGACCTCACATGCCTTCCTCCGACGAAGCTGAACGTCACGGAAGAAGCCTTTGCGTGGATGAACCATCCTCCACGCGAGGAAGCGTAGGCATCTCAGAAGAAAGGGCGACGTCCCCAAAAGGGATCCCCTCGTTTGGATTCCGAAGCTGACCTCCCATGCCTTTCTCCGACGAGCTTGAACGTCAAGGGAAAGGTCGGAAACTTAAGAAAGTTCAGCTAGTTGCTTCTTAACTCAGTGAAAATAATTTAGCCTAAGATATTAGACTAAAAGTTAGAAGGAAGTGTTTACTTGGTTACTGAACTTTCAAC
This sequence comes from Fraxinus sp. D2006-0159, assembly GCA_903798375.1. Lineage (NCBI taxonomy): Eukaryota > Viridiplantae > Streptophyta > Magnoliopsida > Lamiales > Oleaceae > Fraxinus > Fraxinus sp. D2006-0159. The sequence continues at coordinate 7,058 of CAIGRQ010289769.1, forward strand.
CATGCTTCCAATGGGTCCTTGAACCTTCAAAAGATCAAATCATCTCATTAAGCTAAGTTCAATTAGCTCCACTCCACTTTGATAAAACTCAACTATAGCTAACGTCTCGTTAAGCTAAGTTTAATTAGTTCCACTACAGTTAAGTCCAATTCCAAAGGCAAGAAGGCAGAAGCACAAAATTTTGAATTCATTAAAATAAAGAATACAATAGAAGGCCCCAGGGCTTTACATAGGATAAAATTAATATAAAATTTAGCTTATTCCTTGGGAGGGGAAGGTGTTTGATCCTCAGTAGCGGGGACAGAAGTCGCCTCTTCCGAATGAGCTTCCCCCGGCACCACCTCGAAGCAATCATCTTCTGTGGGACTTTGAAGCGTCTTTTCTTTAAAAAACTTTGCCTTTAATTCCGAAGCATCAAGGTCACGAAAAAATTCCTCCACTTTCCTGATAACTTCATTATAAGCAAATTTCTTCCAGTACGAACTGAGGCGTTAATACTCCTCCGTATGATAGAAGTCGGATACGTAACTTCTTACTGCGATGTCACCCACCTCGACAACATCCAACTCATACTTCCTACATTCATTGGTATACCATTTAAGTTGTTTCTCCATGAAATCCTGGGCATTACGGCTGGCTAATATCTGAATGTTTGCCTTCTCCAGAGCATCGGCGGTAGGCCTTTGATGATCGATGGTGGTCTCCAATTTCTTGGTTAGTGAGGTCACCTCGCATCGTGACACAAAGACCTCCTGCTTTTGGGCCTCGATCTCGATAAGCGCAGAGGCCAACTTTGCCTCACCCTCAACTTTCTGAACCTTCATCTTAACAACATCAGCCTTAACCTTCCTCAGTTCGGCGTCAGTAACGTTTAAATGGGCGTTCGCTCTCTCCAAAGCCTCGGTAGTAATCTTTTGATGGTTGTTAGAAGTATCCACCTTCTTGGTCAGCGACGCCACCTCACATTGTGATTCATGGACCTCCCGCTTCATGGCTTCAATTTCAGAAAGGGCGGAGGCCAGCTTCGCTGTATCTTCAGTCTTCCGAACTCTCAACTCATCAGCTTCTGCTTTGACCTTCTCTAATTCAGCCTCGGTGACCTTCAGCTTTTCGTATGAGGGCTTGTTTCTCTGTTGAATGTCGGCCAGAACCTCTTGACATTCCAAGGCTACCCCAAAGGCCCTAGCATTTTGGCTCACCAGAGTCACAATAAGATCTACTGCATCGCAAGTAGCCACATAGTCTTGCCACCTTTCAGTCCAGAACTTATTGAAAGCCCCAGTGGCACCTCGGACCTTAGCAGGCAGTATTTCGACCACAGCGAAAGCAATCTTACTGTCACGACCGCCCAAAAAGTTTTCGAACTTTCCTGGGATCCCTCCATAATCTTTCAAGGAGCCTCTACAGCCATTGATGTAGTGTCATAGCGTTAATAGAAGCTTGCAGTAACATGGGCTATCGGGGAGTTACCTTCTCCCTATAAAACACAGTTGTTCCGAAGTTACTGAAACAGCCCCCAACAGGTTCTAGTTTCCTTTTCTTTATGGAACCTTTGGCTATCCCCTTGCCCTTATCAGTATTGAACTAAATTTCTTGGGAAACCTTTCTCTCCTTATCCTTCTCGAAAATATCCCTGACAAGGCGTTCAGGCATTGACCTAGCCCCTGAAGAAGATCTCCGGGAGGTAGCATTAAGAATTATGGCCATGTCAGGTTTGGGATACTCCTTTTTGGGTGCCATTTATACGAGTGTTGTGAATTATTCCTCGAATCTGATCACAAACGAAGGAGTGTTCAAAAATTCGTTGCCAAAAAACTTTCAGAAGATAATGAAAATTGTAGCAAGTAAAGTGTCAAAATAACAAACTTCTGAGTTTTATACAGGGGACAAAATGTATCCCAACCATCGGATCAAAGCCTTGATGATCAGGGATGTCAAAATCTTTGTACAAATTGGGCCATAGGATCCAAACGATTTCCATTGTCAACGACCCAGATTGGCACGTGCATCCCATGAATGGGCATTTGCGTGTGGAAGAATTCTGAGAGTCACACAAACAAATAATTAACCATCATTATACATTCAATTCAATATGGTTATGTGTATATTGGGAATTGATCCTGTATAGCTGCCTCCTTGGGAACATGCGAAACCATCAAATCATATGCTTGGACCAGTCTATTCATCTTGGAGGCTTATAGCCTCGGAAGGTTCAGAAATGAACTAGCCTCTATCTCTCGGCAGCTTCATGAATGAATCGGTCCCTACTTCGTGATCTCATAGCATCAGCTAGCTTTAGGCAAGTAAATTATCCCATCCCATTACCAGTGAAGTCGAGTCCACTACTCAAATTCCATGCATAACATGAATATCTATGCCTGAAATTGGGGGACTGAGGGTTACACTTCATCGTTTCAAAAGACTTCATGAAATGGCGCTTCGACTATGATGATGTAGGCAAGTCGCGTTAAATACCTCGGATAAAAGCAACTTTCGCACAGGCGAACCTTCCTACCGAATGGATCTTAGCCTCAAAAGAAGTACTATTCCCCATACCACTTCCGAAAATTTGGTTGACTAAAAAGTGTGCTACCAATGTCTAAGCTATTATGAGATGAACTTAGAAGGGTCTGGCGAAATGAGGGTAACATTCGCACGACCAAATGGATCGATGGGTATATTAGTTAACACCAATCATCTCTAAGTCGAACCTCTAGTACTTCACTACATGAATACGTGATCCTTTTATTTGAAAGGCAGCAAGATGCTAAAAGTTCGATAGTTATTAAAAAGAAGCAACGACAGAATTATAAAAGCTAAACATTCACATGAGAATCATACAATGTCAACAAGAGTAGAAAAATATGGAATTCCATTAACAAAAAAATTGATTTACATAAACTGGACCGAAGTCCTTACACTTGCATAAAATCAAACGTAAGGGAGTGGGGGCTGGGAAGATTTAAAAGGTACTATGGCCCCAGCTTCGATAGGGTTAGCCTCCTCAACAGCCTCCGTCCCAACTTCCACCTCCGCAGAAGTCTGAGGCTCCCTCTCCTCCATTTCCTCCTCCAAGAATTCAGCCCTCAAGTCAGAAGTCCCAACCTCCTGCTTATGTATTTCCAGCCATTCAATCACCTCATTATAAGCATACATTCTCCAATACACTCCAAATCACTGATAATGCTCAGTTAGGTGAAAGTTGGCCAAAAAGTTATGTTCTGCATTTTTACTGGCAAGATCAGCATCGCTACGAACCGTTTCCACCTCTTTAGTAAGGCCAGTAACTTGGGAGGTCAGCCCTTCGATTCTCTGTTTCAGTTCCGCGTTCTCTTGGTTAGCCTTCTCAAGGGCTTCGATAGCAAGTTTTTGATGGGCATCAGAGGTCTCCACCCTCTTCGCTGAGGCAGCTACCTCACTCCGTGACTCATGAACCTCTTTCTTCAAGGATTCATTTTTGACCAAGACGAAAGTAAGTTTGGCAGTCCCTTCCGCCTCCCTCTTCTTGGCCACCTCAGCCTCGGCCTGGGCTTTCTGGCTACTTCTTCGACCTGGAAAGCTTTGCCCACAAACTCCATTTTCTTCCGCTGAAGCATCTTGAAGGTAACCTCAGTTTCCATGGCCATGCCGAAGGACCTCGTTACTTGGGCAACCATTGTGGAGACAACGTCCACAGCGTCGCTGGTTTCAACAAAGTTACGCCATTTTTTAGTCCAAAACGTGTGGAAGTTCATCACGACAGTTTGGACTTCAGAGGCAACAAGGCGAGGGCCTGAGATTCGAGCTTAACGGACTACTTAGCCAAGGGCCCTATCTCTGAGCTAGTGGAGCCACTTAAGGGTTTGCTTCTCTTGGCAGGCTCCTACCTCGGAGGGTCTACAGTAGCAGGGCATTTCTGCCCCCGCTGGCAGCGGCAATAGAGGCCGCCAGTAATTTCTCCCCAGCAGCAACCCCTGGACGGGGCTGGATGATGTCGGAGGAACCACCCACCCCGGTGGTAGATATTCCAACCTTCTTATTGGGTTCCTCGACAACGCCTTTTTTCCCTTATCTGCTGGGGAGGTCCGCTCTCATCTTGGGATGCAGCCTCCTTGCTGACCCTCTCAATCTTTCTTTTTATTTACCTTCCCTCAATAGACGTGCCGTTTACCCCCTTTCTGCCAGAGGTTGAAGTGGCACCAATATAGTGGCCATATCAGGGGTGGAGAGCTTTCTCTTGTCAAAATTTTCTGCAAAAAGCAAACATTAAAGTCAGGAACGCGTAAAACATCACACAAGCAGACACCATATTAGAAGTGCTGTCGAAAATTTCCTACATCTAGAGGCCATCATGTTTAGATTTTCGTAGAATCGTTGGGGAACGACGAGATTGTCGAAATGGCGAACAGAGGAAGACAAACGATAAATATCCGACAGGACCTCCCACTAACTCCTATCAAGCTCGAAACGCTCAACAGTCCTTGAAAAACGGCAAGTGTTGCGATGGTGAGAAGGATCATCCAAAAATTATAAAAAGAGATTGTGAAATGACACTCACTAGGTTCGGAGTAGTACGATAGAACTTTGACAAAGGGGACGGTGTCACCCTCACACTCCTGCCACTTCTCCCGAACCCAGAACCAGGTCTTCTTCCACCCTTTGATGGATGAGGAGAGACATGTCACTAAAGGAGTATGTGCCCCCATGGGCACATGGAATACCAACCTTTGGAATCCCCTTTGCCTAATGACCTAGGTTGGAAAATGGTCTGGAAAACATAAAGGGGCATACCTCGCCTAGAGAAGTTTGTTTCTAAAGGATGTAAGACCCAACTAACTGGGCCCAGGCATTTGGAGAAAGTTAGGTGGGAGCTAATCCAAATAACCTAAGGACAGCTCGGAAGAAAGGGTGGATGGGAAGACGGAGCCCTGACTTGAGTAAATATTCACTAATGGTAACGCACAGCGACCTTGGACGGCAGGGTCGCTCATCTGGAGAAGGGGATAGAAGTTCTATACTATAGGGAATCCTATATTTCTCCCTAAGTTCGGCTAACTTTGCCAGGCTAGCATTCGAAGGAACCTTGGCCGCCCCCCAAGTTGTCCACTTATCCCCACTGTCTGACCCTTCCCTGAACGCGGCATCGCTTCTACCAACCCCAAGCATTCTAACAGGCTCAGCTGTACAAGCCAGTTCACCCCCCATCCCACCAGCTAACCGATCAATACCCGTACTATCTTCAGAAGAGGAAGAAGAAGATGCCATTGATCCCCAAAACGTAAATAGAACTCTTCGTGGAAAACGCTGAAAAATTCACAACACTTACAAATGTATCCGGAAGAAAAGGGCAGAAAGAAACTTGAAAAGGCAAAGCTTGCAGGCGATATTCGCGTAAAGGTAGAAAGAAAAGAATTCCTCTTGAAGGCGATTGCCTTTTATAGGTATAAAAATAACCGTGTATTTAGAGGATGAAATCAGAACCACATATTGCACTGGACGTTTCGTATTCAAGGGTCCAGATTAAGGCGTCGAATGCACGCACCCCCTTGCGTCTAAAATGCAGATTGGAAGCAGAAGAGATAGCCATTATCACACACTAAATGCGATGGCTGTTGCGTGTCTTGTGAACTGTACCCTCATGATTACTCTTCCTTGGAAACATCCCAGAACATCAAATCATTGGGGCACCCTTTTTAAGGATCCCTCATGTTTCTCAAAATTATTTCAAACAATGAAACTTCTCGTCACTACCAATCCGAGGTTGTTTGGTTCGTAGCAGATGCTCCGAATCTCCAAAAAGAAGGCATCACGGACTTCGGTTACTCACTTACCTCGGGTACGAAAAGCGGAACTTTCTTCAGATGTGGTACCTCGAAAAACACTGGCAGGAGGGTCTACCCAGGTCGAAGTCCTCTTCAAACAATTACCTAGTACTAGAAAGTAAATCATAAGGTAAAGGACCTCATTCCTACAGGAAGAGGCACAATCTTGAAGGTCACCCTCTTACGCATACTACTTATCTCAACTTTACTTTTAAGTCCATGCATAATATAAACAATCATACATAGACTTGGGGGACTATTGTTATCCCTCGAAAATAAAAGTCCCAAATCAGCACCCCACGTAGATCGACACGCAAGCAATATGTCCACATAAGCAACCAATACCCCCAGTAGTTAAATCAATGAAAAACCAACTGAGAGGTCTTTAATGAAGGCTGCGAGGTCAAAAGCCAACTAAAATTATGGCCATCCAAGGCTCCTTCAAAGAGCCGGAGCATTTGTTTGACCGATGTCCCTTCCTCACAAACTTCAAAGGCCCAATTGAAGCACATCCATGTAAATGCAGATGCTCCTGATGTACAAAGCACTGAAGCTCCCAAAGCCTTGCATAGAGGTTCAACAATGATATTCGAAGCCCTTTACTACCAGACGCACTTCTACAAGGGCTGACCCTTGTCCGCAGAATCTAATGCTGTTTGTCATCATGGATTTGATGATCTTTTAGAAGTGATTGATGAGACGTGTTATAAAATTTTGTCTGTATGTCAGGCTATATTGTGTAGGGCGGCTGACCCTTTATCAAATATTAATTGTAACGAATTGACAGTGATGTGAAGTCTGAGCATGGGAGATGTAAACACGTGGGTTGGATCCAACGATCATGGTGTCAACAAAACCAGTATAAATAGCTTCTCTTTATATGATGAGGGGGGCTAGTAAAGACTTTTCTAAGATCTTATATGCTTGGCTCTTTACATACATTCGATACACGTAATAGCTAAGACGTTAAGATTCCGATACAAACTGATTATCCTTCCACTACACATCTTTCCTTCCACATATTTCATTAAAAAGTGTGAAAATTATGATGGGAAATGAATTGGGTATTCATTGATAGTGCGAATACCACTATTTTAATACCACAGGAGCCTGGACATTTTTGTCTCTCGTCGAAAAGTGCCTCCCGCGTTCATTTCGGTAAAACTACCGATTCCATTCTGGTAGAAACGCGCCGGATCCGTACTTGACTTGGCGAGAGTGAGTCCGGTATCTGTTGAGTTCATTTTTTGAGGTCAAAAACATCTAATTATGTCTAATTTATCTTATCAAACGTGTGACTTGAGTTACAATTTCCAAAAAATAAAACGTAAGCTGGAAAATAGATCATGCCTTTACTGATCCGGGTACAGAAAGTAGTACAGGAATTGCGACTTATTATTGGATACAAAAGTTGGAAACATGGTGTACAAGAATACATAAAAAACGTGAAATCAAACAACTNGTTACAATTTCCAAAAAATAAAACATAAACTGGAAAATAGATCATGCCTTTACTGATACGGGTACAGAAAGTAGTACAGGAATTGCGACTTATTATTGGATACAAAAGTTGGAAACATGGTGTACAAGAATACATAAAAAACGTGAAATCAAACAACTAATTCTTAAGAAGAATCTCATTAATCAAATACTCCAAATTCTGGTAAGAAGAGCCACCAGGCTTAACTGCCAATCGAGCCTTCTCTTTCCATTCCAAGGCCTTTTTCCCCATTTCCTTTCCTTTCTCTCCCTCCATCAAAACTTTCACCAATTTTACCACTTTTTCTCTTGTCACATCTCCCTCAATTTCTAACCCGATCTCCCACTCGGTGCATGCATATCGACAATTCGTTTGTTGTTCAGCGAAAAACGGCCAGCAAATCATCGGCACCCCTTCTGATATGCACTCTATAGTTGAATTCC
>CAIGRQ010289779.1:0-10866 GCA_903798375.1 Fraxinus sp. D2006-0159
ATACGCGAAATTCGTCGTACAATGTAAATTAGTTGTGTTTGATTGGTATAATTTTTCACCTGAAAAATGTTGAAATTTTGGATCTTTTGGTGTTTGTTTGGGTTTATTTTTTTTAAGAAAATTGTCCATTAGATGAATTTTTTTTTTACAACTGTCAATATAATTTGTTTTCATTGCCAAAAAATTTTTTTAAAAAAAAGTAACCTGGAAAATCAATTTTCACCAAATTGGTGGAAATTGATTTTCCACAAAACCAAGAAAAAGCACACTTGAGAGACAAAAGCAAGAAAATGAATTCCATGGAAAAAAAAAATCATCAAACAAGCTAAGAGGGTGTTTGGTGTAGATTAAAATCAGATTTTAAGTTGATTGTGATAAAAGTTTTTGAAATGTATGGTTGAAAATCTGTGGGACCCGTAAAAGATGTGGTTGATATTGATTGTTTGAATTTGACTTAAATTAAAATCAGATTTTAATCCGGCCCAAACATGCCCTAAAAGTGGAAAATGAAATTTTTCCATGGAAAAAATTGACCAATCAAAACTATCAAGACTCATGGGACCATTTTAAGCAAAACAAAATGGCTTGGATAATGACTAGACATGACAATTCTATCATTTGGCTAACTAATTATATGCGACAAAATATATAGTTCAAGATTCTACAACCCACCCTCAAAATAATTTCGTCTTCAAAATTTACCTTCGATTGATGAAACGTCCCGATCAATACTTGAATTTCATTTATCTTCATTTTTTCCAAATTGACTTTTTAATGAATTTGAGCACGCTAACAAAAAAATGAGAAGAGGAGAGAGAGAGAGAGAGAGAGAGACAAGCATACGAGAGACTGAGAGAGCAACCAATAATCGAGGATGAAAACTATGGTGAACAATACATCAATCTTTCTACTCGGAATTGGCCCTACCCACAAAGAGGGGAAGGGACCAACAATATCGCAAAATAGTTTCTCTTTAATGGATTTCACTACAATATAAAATATGCTAAAACTTTATGAGACACGTGTCAATTTCCCATCGTCATAATTCAATTTTTTTTTTTTACATTTCAACCAACATTTCTTCTTCTTCATTTTCACACGTAACTCCACCAACTACAACTATTGTAAGACCAACTGTCATAACCATGCTTTCTATCCTTTTTTGAAATTGATTCTTTAGACATTATTGATGTATAAAAAAAATCTTATTTATATAATTACATGTGTAGCTGCAATTTAATTAAGAACATGTAGTACTTGAAAGCCCAAAATAAGCTAACGAAGAGGGGGGTGAATTGGTAAATACTCAATATTTTAAACTAGTAGACACACAAATGATTTAGGATTAAACTTAGCACAAGTAGGCACGTAAATGGAACAATATAAACTTGCACAAAGTAAAACAAGTTAAGTAAGAGGGTTAGAGAGTGCAAACGATGAAATATGAAGGTTCGAGCCAACTCAATAATCTACGTCCCCCGTTACCAAGCTCTCCGGCATGAGCAAGACCTTTTTCACTATGATGATTGACTTATGGTGCAATCCAACCCTGTACAACGCTTCCGATGACTTACAATCAAGGAGCACCGATCCTTTTACAATGTTGAGCTTTTCAAGAGCTTAACACGACCCTCAAATCAAAATAAATTTACAAGTGGAATATTCTCTTCTTATTGAATGATAGATTCAAAGTTGAAGAACTAAGGATTTTCACAAAATTAATCACTCAAATTTTTTTCAAGAATTTAATGCTTTTGATCTTCTTAAAGATAGAGAATAAGGTGGTTGTGATCAATAAAAGTCTCTCTTTTAATGTTCAAGAAAAGTTATTGCAAGTTGGGAAAGAATGGGGTATTTATAGTGCTCAAACGGTCAAACATTCTGCCTACCGGACGTCTGGTAAATACCGGACGATCAAATATCCGTTATTTTTGTCACAAAATTAGAACGTTGAAAATGTGACTGTTGGAGCCAAACTTCGCATACCAGATGTCCGGTACAACCTTTTTGGCTTGGAACATCCTCGTTTATGATTTTTATCAAATGTATGTGCTCGAGGGATGTTTAAAAATATTTTTCAAAGTATTTGTCATATTTGAAATACGTATTTCGATTTTTACTTTTGAAAAACATATTTATCAAGTAACCCATTTTTGTTGTGAATTTTTGGATCGTAAAATCAAAACTTTGAGCTCGTTATGATTCATTACCAAGTATTGAAATGGTTTACCTTTACATATAATTGTAAAAAGTCTAAGTACTTTGTTTCAACATCTTGATGTGCGTTGCCAGACGATACTTCGACTTTTATCTCGATTTTCGTTGAGGCATCTTTTTGCAGGTTTTGCCATATCATTCTTCAAAGCCTCAATTGATTGATTTTATTTCCACGTTGATCGTTGTATGCAAATTACTTGTCCTAAAACTTCGTGTCATCAATTCATGTGTAAAAATCACTATAGACACTTGAAATCAATTTGTTAGTAATAAACATAGTTTGTTTGTGATAATCAAAACGAGACGTCAAAAATAGGTCAACAGTACTAATATGTTATATGTTAAAAGCTTTAAATAAATATGTTCAACACAAATTTTCTTATGTGTTTAAGAAGTAGTATTAAAAGTTTGAAAAAAAAAAAAAGAGACTGGATAAGGATTTGAATTGTCCTCGATACTTTGCATCCATCAATCACCCACATCCTCAACTCAAATATGAACATTTTATTAAATATTTTCATGGAATTCCAAAGTTATGTTTTCACGAATTTTATTGTTAGTTGTGAAAAATATATATATTGGGCTATGGTAACTATGGGTGACAGATGGCTAGAAGAAACTAATAGGTTAGAAGAAGGAGAAGTAATCTAGTCAGTGCCTTAGAAATGGCGATACAGGTGCATTTGGATTTTGACGTTGATGATTATCTAAATTTTGAGGACCATGTGCAAAGTATTCATGAGCATTGGATGGCAGCTAAGAATACAGGCTATCAAATAAGCAATCGACAAGCCATTTGACATCTCTTGGGTACATTAGAACATAGCGATGAGCGTATCGACAAGCTTTTATCAAAAGAAATAGGTTCAGTAATTCCATCGGGGAATCCTCATGACATAGAATATGTAGATTTTTGCAATGCACTTATAAAGTATTGGGAAACCTACCTCGAGGAAGTAATCTTACATTCCAGTTCAGATTCAGGGGTGACGACCGACGATGAGGTAACTCAACCATTGGGATTGATGAGGTAAATCAACCAATGGGGATCATAGACGAAGCGGTGGAAGAGGACCCAAAGGAAGATTGAGAGGGGATCTAGAAGACATGCAGATAGGAAAATAAAATAAAATAAATAAGAATAATATCAACTGTTTTTCTTTGTAGTTTCAATTAAGTTCAAGTGATATGTAAACTTTCTTATGTTAAATTAAGTTTGGGGTTTTAGGTTATAAATGGAGTTATGCACTTTTCTTTTAAAAATTTGTTCTTGAATTGGTGGCATGCATTTCTAATGGATGACAATTTATTTCTTGTTTGAAGGAAATGCAGCACCAAAACCAGAATGATTTGATAAGAGATTTGTTGCAAACGGCGCAAGAGCTTGGAAGGCAAGCCCCACAAGCGAACCATGTAGCTACCCCGACTCAAGCTTCGATTGTGAAAATTTCAAAAGGTATAAACAGCCTTCATTCAATGGTGAGGTGATCCATTAGCTGCAGAGGAATGGCCGCGAAAGTTGGGACAAATTTTTTTACTTATAGATGCCAATGATGTACAAAAAGTACAGTGCGTAAAGTATATGTTCACGAGAACAACAAGTCATTAGTGAGAGTCAATGTCCTGAACTAAGACCGGGGCTCAGCAAGAGGCTTTAACTTGGAATTAGTTCAAAGAAGAAGTACTAGGAAGTTCTTTCCCCAAGCATTAAGGGACTTCAAGGAAATAAAATTCTTACAGCTAAAAGAAGGAAGCTTGGCTTTGATTGATTATGAGAGGAAGCTCAACCAGCTAACTAGGTATGTTCCACATAAATGTGGATATTGAAGCTAGGAAAATAAAGAGATTTCAGTAAGGGCTCCATCAAGACATTAGCATGATCCTTAAGTCTCACCGTTTTACTACCTATAGCAAAATGTTGGAACGAGCTCATGCTATCTAGCATCAAAGGGCTAGTACCGAAAAGTTGGAATAAAGATAAGTACAGACCATCATGGTCAAGGTAGCCAATAAAATAAGTTTGTGGATGGTAAAAGAAATTGGAACAACTAGGATAAGGGAAAGGGAAAATGGCAAAATAAGAAAGAAAACGGTAAAGCTAATGCCAACAAGGGTTGGAACAATCTCATTCCACCATGTCCTACGTGTGGCAAACAACACAAAAGAAAGTGTTTCATGGGAAATAAATATTTATTTTCAGTGTGGTAAGTCAGGCCACATAACTCGAAATTGCACAGAGTTTGTTCATAAGAAGAATGAGGAGCGAGATAAGAATAACAAATGGGAAAGCTCAAGTCTTTGCTATGACTGAGCAAGAGGCAAAAAAGAACCCCCAATGTTATAACACGTATTCTTTTGATAACCGATTTTCTTTCTTATATGTTATTTAACTACAAGGCAACACATTCTTTTATTTCATCATCTTTCATAGCTGGATTTAGTATTGCATGTGATGAGTCTAATAGCATACTAGAAGTTAGCATTCTTTCAGATAGGATGCTAAACATTGATAAGATAGCTAAGTCAATTCAAATGGAACTTGAAGGAAGAGCGTTTGAGGAAAATCCATTCATAATAGACATGAAAGACTTTGACATAATTTTAGGCATGGATTGGCTGGGTTGTAATAATTCCATCATTCGATGTCAAAAAAAGGAAGTGTCTTTTAAAACTCTAGGAAAAGAAGTATTATTCTTCTTTGGATTAAAGACCAAACCTAAATAACAAGTAATCTCAATGTTAAAGGTTAAAAGAATATTGGAGAAAGAAACGTGTCAGGCATATCTAGTAAATATTTTTAGAACTCAGCATCAAGAATATAAGATGAGTGAATTACCGATAGTGTAAGAATTAAAGATGCATTTTCGAAAAATCTTTCGGTATACCACCAAAATCGAGTTAGTGATAGACTTGGTACATCGAGCAGCACCAATATCTAAAGCACCATGTCGAATGGCACCAAAAGAGTTGGAAGAATTAAAAGTCTAGGTTCAAGAATTGTTATATAATAGGTTTATTTGCCCAGTGTTTCTCCATTGGGAGTACCAGTGTTTTTTGTTAAGAAAAAGGACGGTACCATGAGAATGTGCATAGACTACAGTAAACTGAATAACTCACTATTAAGAACAAATATCCTTTACTGAGAATAGAATAATTGTTTGACCAATTGAAAGGAGCGAAAGTGTTCTCTAAAGTTGATTTACGAATCAAGGTATCATCAATTAGAGATTAAGTCTAGTGATATACCAAAGTCAGCTTTTCGGACTCGGTATGGCCACTACGAATTATTGTGATACCTTTTGGTCTAACCAATGCTCCAGCGGTGTTTATGGATTTGATAAATAAGGTGTCATAGTCTTTATTGACTATTTTTTGATATACAGGCAAGATAAAGACCAACATAAATAACATCTTTGAATGGTGTTAGAAACTCTAAGAAAGGAAAAATTATATGCTAGTTCAAGAAGTGTGAATTTCAGCTCGACAGAATAAGGTTTCTTGGTCACATAGTTACAAGTCGGGGGATTGAAGTTAACCTAGCTCAAGTAGAGACAATAACTAAGTGGAACAGACTAGTTAGAATGGGCGACATTCGAAGTTTTTAGGTTTAGCTGGATATTATCGGAGATTCATTGAAGACTTCTCTAAGATAGCTAAACTAATGACTCAGTAAACTTAAAAGTGAGTAAAATTTTATTGGTGGAATAAGTGTGAGTGGAGCTTCTAAGAGTTGAAAAGTCGGTTGGTCACGGCACCAATGTTAACAATTCCGGAAGGATCGAAAGGTTTTATGATCTACAGTGATGCATCTAAGCAAGGCTTAGGGTGTGTCCTAATGCAACATGGAAATGTGGTTGGTTATGTTTCAAAGCAATTAAAACAATATGAGCAAAATTACCCGACGCAAGACCATGAACTTGTGGCAGTGGATCACGCATTGAAGTTATGGCGGCACTATATGTATGGAAGCAAGTGTGAGATTTATACAGATTATAAGAGTCTCAGATATTTTTTCACCAAGATTGAATTAAAAATGAGACAAAGAAGATGGTTGGAGCTAGTAAAGGACTATGACTGTACTATACTTTACCATCCTGGTAAAGCTAATGTGGTTACAAATGCCTTAAGCAAGAAATTAAGAGGTCAATTGGAATTTTTGCTGTCAAATGAAGATCAATTGGTTTTAGAGTTCAAGAAGATGAAATTTTAGGTTGTTGTTTCTACGAATGAAGTTACAGCTCAGATAGCGACTTTGATGATTTGACCAAATCTTAAAGATCGAATTATTGAAGCGCGAGATAGTGATCAATTTCTCCAGAAATTAGAAGTGTGTTTGGGTTAGATAAAATGAAGGATTTTGAGGTGTCATCAGATAAGGCATTAAAGTTTTTTAAAAAAAAAAGAGGCTTTGTGTGCTTAAGGATGAGGAATTGAGAAAGGAAATTCTAGAAAAAGCTCACTCCACCCCGTACGCCACTCATCCAGGTGGTACAAAGATGTATCGAGACCTTTGAGAATATTTTGGTGGAGGAACGTGAAAAGAAGTATTGGAGTTTTTGTCAGTAATTAAATACATGGTTTGTCAACAATTGAAAACGGAATATCAAAGACCTTCATGATTATTAAATCCTTTGAAATGCCAGAATGGAAATGGGAACATATTTCGATAGATTTTGTTGTAGGTTTTCCAAAGTCGATGAAGGAAAATAGTACCATTTGGGTAATTATTGATCGATTGTCGAAGATACCTCACTTTCTGCCAGTGAAAATGACATTTAGTATGGATCGATTGGCACATCAATACATTAGAGAGAGTCGGATTGCATGGAGTCCCAGTATCCATTGTTTCAAATAGAGACCTGATGTTTACCTCTAAGTTCTGGAAAAGCTTACATAAACCATTGGGAACAAAATTAAATTTTAGCACAGCTTACCATTCCCAATCAGATGGTCAATATGAAAGAACTATTCATATATTGGAAGATATGTTACATGCTTGTGTATTAGACCTAGGAGGAAGTTGGGAGTCATTCTTTCCTTTGGTAGAATTCGTCTATAACAACAGTTTTCAGTCTACCATTAGTATAGCACCATACAAGACTCTCTGTTGTAGAAAATGCATATCACTGATTCATTGGGATGAAGTTGGCGAAAAGAGAATTTTAGTCTAGAAATCATCGAGCGAAGAGTTTTGACAGTCTATAGATTATAAACTGAGTTAAACAGACAATCTAAAAAACGACCTAAATTTTGATGTTGGTGAAAAGGTCTTCTTGAAAATGGCACCTATGAAGGGTGTAGTAAGGTTTGGTAAGAAAGACAAGCTCAGACCGTGTTATATAGGACCTTTCAAAATTCTTGACAAGGTTGGTAACGTAGCATATAGATTAGCTCTACCACCCGAACTTTCTATCGTACATGAAGTGTTTCATGTGTCGATGATAAGAAAATACGTGCTCGATCCAAGAAATGTAGAGAATTATCAAATATTAGATGTTCAGAAAGACCTATTTTACAAAGAAGTTCAAATTTATATTTTGGACAGAAAGGTACAGAAATTAAGGACTAAGGAAATTCCATTGGTTAAAGTTCATTGACGGCATCACGGGATATAAGAAGGTACTTGGGAAACATAAACAGAAATTAAAGCCAAGTATCCGACACTGCTTGTTTAATTTAAGGTAATTTCAATGACAAATTTTTTTTTAAGTGTGAAGGATGTAGAGTCCTAAAAATTACATTTTTAAATTGGTTGATGTATCCCATTCAAGAAACAAGGTCCTGAGGCTTGGCCCATTCAAGGTTATGAAAGTCCAAGCCATAAGTTATTTAAAAGCCCAAAAATTTAAGACATTAAGTTTAAGTAAATTTGAGTACAAAGATTTGATTAATAATTGGATTGCCACAATGGTCATCTACATAGTATTTCACATAGGCAACCATTGTTCAAATCACTATGCAGATATTTTTATAACATTATTTTGAGTTAAAAACTCCTCATTTTGCACATTAAGAACAATTATATCAAGTTATTTGGATGGCATAATTATTTTATTAATGGCATTCATAGAGATAGGTTACAAATCATATGAATAGTTAATTTTCCTCTATTTTCATTATGTAAATGTTTTATAAAACTTTATTAGAATTATTTTTTTATGGTTTTCAAACTCTTTAAATTTCTAGTTAAAAACTCAATTTAACAAGATTAATGATAATATAACTCTCACATTAAGTTTTTCACTAAAAATGGAGGTTACAAGAAAAGAAAAGTTAAATTATTTTCTATCACTTTGTAACTTTGTATATATGTTTATGACCAAAATGGTGCACTGGGTGATATTAGTCCTACTGAGTTTAAATCTCACACCTTCTATGTTGACAAATTTTTCAGAATAAAGGATGGTCAATGAAGTGGGATTTACGTGGATTGCGGAGGATCCGATGAAAAAAATGTGCTTTATTTGTGTAATTAGTCACGTTTGAAGAGTTTCTAATTCTTACTAGTTATGCAACTTACATTTAATTTCTAAAAGATATTAGTTTATCTTTCTTTAAGATTTCCTAGTTATTTCTTTGATGTGAACATTTAAATTGTTGGTTGGTTTAAGTATGCATATAATTAAAGTTGATGCAGAAGTTAAGATTAAATGTTAGACTTGTAAACAAAATTTTTTAGCTTATTGCCTAAACTTTGTCGTGTCATCCCAGATAGAATTCTTTAAATTTTTGGACAAGACTAGTGGGGTTTGAAAGCCTTATGAGTCCTTTGTCCGATGGCTGCGAAATCAANTGATGTGAACATTTAAATTGTTGGTTGGTTTAAGTATGCATATAATTAAAGTTGATGCAGAAGTTAAGATTAAATGTTAGACTTGTAAACAAAATTTTTTAGCTTATTGCCTAAACTTTGTCGTGTCATCCCAGATAGAATTCTTTAAATTTTTGGACAAGACTAGTGGGGTTTGAAAGCCTTATGAGTCCTTTGTCCGATGGCTGCGAAATCAAGCTAATTGAAGGTCGATAGGATAAGTTATGCCATTTTTCGTATGTTATGTTCAGTGTATTCGAGAACAGTTTTTTTTTTCACATTTTTAAGCGTCTGTTGGAGTGCATAAATAATATTAGAAAGTTTTGAAATTTTACTATATTGAACTTGAATAAATTTAGAAAATACTGTAAAAAAATTCATAAAATTATGAATCCAATAAATGGTCCAACTAAACTTGATCGTTGGGTAGCGTGTTGCTAAATTTAACTCCGTTAATGGACACTAACATTCATTTTAACCATTCATTTTATTTAGCAAATCAAAGTTATCTACTTTAAATAATTTGTTTTCAATAAATTTTAGAACTTATAATAGATCGCAATGGTAACTATAAAGTTAAAAGAAAATTTTAATTTAACCCGAATTTTTGAAAGAAAAAAAATGTTGTTGTTTTTGTACTAATTTCAAATTCCAAGATTTAGGTCGTTACACGACTTCCATAAGATAAAGCTTATCTGACTCTTAATTATTTGTTTGGGTATTATTTGTACTTTTTAAAAAATGTTTTGGAATTATGATTGTAATTAGTTTTTTTTTTTTAATTTTTTCTTCTTTCCTTTTTGTTTTATTTAATTGGGAGTGTAGATTTGTCATTTCATAAATTTTTATTGAGAAAATAGACCGTATGGATATTTCACTCTAAACGTTTCAAATATGGACGTTGTGATATTCTCAAAAGGTAAGGGGTTTTCGACAGTTTGCTCAACATGTATGAGGTTTTGTGTTGTTTAGCCTTCTCAATATAAGGATAATTTGCATTCCTCTTTTCTTTTTCTTCCAACAAGAATTGTACGAGGCGAAGTGTAATGCATGACATACATAAAATCTAAGCTTCGATGTCAAACATGTCAAAAGTCTCCTACTAACTTTCTAAAAGATAATAACGAACAAACTATTTTAGCCAAATTTTAATATAAGTAAAAAATCAGCAATTAATTTATCCATATTTTTTTTATGAAATTCACAACTTTGCAAACACATATTTCATCAACTTTTATCATAATATATTAAAATTTTGATTTTAATCTCTACCAAATAAGAGCTTTAAAGTAAATTGTAAATTTGTAAAATACAATATTGTTAGTGTAATTACGCCCTTTGGTGGTGACCCCCTGTTTGGTAGTAATTTTAATTTAAGTAAAAGTTAATAATAAATTTTAATTATGTATTTTATTAAATTCACAATTTTTCAATTATATATTTCATCTATCAAAATTCAAAATCTACTAAAAATGTGATTTTTACCCTTTTTTTTCCCCCATATTTTACCAATACAAAATATCTATGTTAAAACTCCTTTTGTATTTATAAGTAAAGTTTTAAGCTTAGCCAAACTTGGTGTTCGTAATTCCATTGTTCGGAGTCCTGTACAAGATAGCGGTGCTTGTATGTTCGTCAGAGAAAATCTGAGAGAGAGAATATCGAAGCAATCGAGTTTCCATCCTCTTCGGGTATCAAGCTTTCAATAAAAATCCTCAAACTACATTGTTACTATATGGAATGATATCTGTGGTCGATTTTATTTTTTTTTCATTTTCGTTTGGTCATTGTACCTGAATATTTATTTATAATATCTACGGTAATTATAATTTTAATCG
>CAIGRQ010289800.1:0-10092 GCA_903798375.1 Fraxinus sp. D2006-0159
GTTTGTCTACATTCAAAAAAGTTGTTAGCTCCGAAAAAGGATAAACTAACCAACTTTACTAAAAGATTGAAAGGGCTCAAACCACTTTTTTGCATGAGTCCTCACTACAGTCTGTAAAAAACATGTACACATTTGCCCATGTTTTGTAAATATTTTTAAAAGTTCAGATTCATTTTTAATTACATATTTTTTCAATAAAATAATTTTGTATGTGATCTATAACTTTTTAATCACATTCTTCGAAAAAATCACTTATATTCTCAAAATACCTACAACAAACATGCACTATATATCTTGTTGGGATTTTTTCATCTTTTATATGGAAAATTTAGAATATAGTATATAGAGAGATGATCTAATGCACACCGTTGTTCATCTTATTCTAATTACCAAAGATATGAAATATCAATTTGTTGGTGGAAAACATTATTGTGAATCTTAAGATTTGAATTGAATTTGTTATTATTCATCAATGAATAAATATATATATAACATGGCATCGATGCTTAACGTGAGATGAATACATATGCTCATTAGATCATTTTTCATAGTATAAATATTTTTTCAATGTTTTTAGTTTCTCTGTGTAAGTTACAATGCATAAGTAACACAATAATTAAGAAAGAAATCAAACTGGTAGAAGAAATTGATTAAAAGTACACATCAGCTTTAAAATAAAATAGTAAACAGAAGATTTTAGATGCATGGGGACCTTAAGTGGCAATTATGTAGCATGATTCCATAATAGTTTTAGGGTTGTTAACTATACATTTGTCTGGATAAAGACGAAATATATTAGGAGGACAAATGTGAAGAGCAATTACAAGAACATAAAAAGTGAATTCCTCAATCTGGAAATATTATTCATGTTTGGAAGAACCAAAGAAACCCTCAATAATAATCTTGATTGAATTCTAATGATCTATTAAGGGATAAAATTTTACATCGAATAAATATGTAAACAACAGATAATGTAAATGACTTCGATTACTCTTCTTAATGAAGATGACCTTTAAGATGCGACCACAAATTTTATGGTCCATTTGACATGGCTTTTGTTATTCCTTTTACTTTTTGTAGAAAATCTTTTTTGTAGTCATAAAGAGCATTTCCAGAAGATTATGTAAATATATTCAAAAGTAACTTTTAGAGCCTATTTGGAAGGGCTAAAAAGTCGATTAAAATTGAAAATATGACCGTTATTGGGTTCCATTTGTCTAATAAAAGTCAACAATAACGACTGATTTTTCAATTTTAATCCGATTTTAATCTCTACCAAATGGGCAGTTAATTTTTTTCAAAATCTTGTCAAATTTACTCTTAATGGGGGTATTAGAGTCTATTAAGATTAACACGATCCATGTAAAGCTCAAACAAGCATTAAATTGATGTATTAAAACAAATCACCATCTTGCAAGAATCCAAAATTGATTATTACTTTTGAGTGCTTGATCCGCACTTTTTTAAAAAAAAAAAATAATGTTGACCTTTTAAAATGGAATTCTGGATTTGCTAATTACAAAAAAAGAAAGCATGGAGCATGAAATAAATTAGTCAAAAAGCTTTAAAGGTTATGAAATCACAATACTAAGATGTATAATTGAATAGTTTCTATTGTAACATGCACCTCTAAAAGTTCAAAAGCGTTGTTGCATAATTTCTTCCTTACACAAATGAATACAGCTTGAGGAAAAAAAAAATATTGAGGGCTAATGAAAAAGCTGGTCCCATTTCTTTTCCAGGAAAAAAAGATTGCAAGTCTAAATTTATTGTTAAATGATTTTATTTAAAAGGAAAAAATTCTGTTTAAATACTCATTGATGCAGCCATTCTATTGGCACTCACAGATGACACAGAGCATACAAACGTTCTTAGATTGGTGCATACAACTGCCGATCGCCGTTGATTTGCACCTCCCATAACATCTCTCTCCGTCTCTCTAAAAATGGCAAAAACAGTTCATCATCTTCTTGAAATCCTAACGATCCTCAACTTTTTCTCCAGTTTCTTCATGCCTGCACATTCCAGCTCTTTGAGCTCTTTCGTCTATGGTGGCTGCTCACAGATAAAGTACGCACCGGACTCGCCATACGAGTCGAACCTCAACTCACTCCTTACTTCCCTAGTGAACTCAGCCACTTACTCTTCCTACAACAAGTTCACAGTCATGGGGTCAAGCCCACAAGACGTAGTATACGGTATGTACCAATGCCGGGGAGATTTAGCCATGCCTGATTGCGCCACCTGCGTGGCGCAAGCAGTGACTCAACTCGGCCCATTGTGCTCGCAAACATGCGGCGGAGCCATACAGTTAGAAGGGTGCTTCGTGAAATATGACAATGCTACATTCATAGGGGTGGAGGACAAGACTGCTGTGATGAAGAAATGCGGACCGTCTGAAGGTTTCAACAACGATGAAATGAGCCGCCGTGATGCGGTACTAGCAGGCTTGAATGGTGGAGGTGGGGCCTACAGGGTGGGTGGCTCCGAGGATGTTCAAGGGGTGGCGCAATGTGTGGGGGATTTGAGTATGGACCAGTGTCAAGATTGTTTGACGGAGGCGATTAGGCGGCTGAAAGGTGAGTGCGGTGGCGCTGTTTTTGGGGACATGTTCTTGGCCAAGTGCTATGCTAGGTACTCAACCAGTGGAGCTCATGTTTATGCAAGATCCAACCATGGTACGTAAGCCATTCTTGAATTAAAAGAACTTATATTTATGTTAAGATTATTATGCTTGCTTAACTAGGAAATAAAATACAAGAAGAAATTAACTAATTAATTTGAATTTTTTGTCATTTCTTTAATTTATTTTTGAGACTATTTAATATTTATGAGTTCTCGTCCCTTGCATATTTCAATGCTAATGTTCCAAACATATTGGCCAATATGTACCATACATAAATTAGCTTGAACATTGTCAACTTCATAAAAAACAATGGGTGATTCAAATTCTTCAAGTTCTTTTAGGCATATTACAAACTTGCGCGTCGAAATTCTATAGGATTGGACCTTACATAAGAAAAGATTGAACATTTTTTTCTTTTATAATACTATGGTCATGTTTGTTTCCGATTAAAATCAGATTTTAATTTAAGTCAAAGTCAAACAATCAATACTAACCACATCATTCATGGGTCTCACAGCTTTTCAACCATACATTTCAAAAACTTCTATAACAATTTACTAAAAATCTAATTTTAATCTCAGTCAAACACTCAATATATATCCTGTATATATGTTCAGTGTCGATGGATGATTTTCACGATTGTCTTTCTTTCTTTACAGATTCGTCAAGCAATGAATCGGAGAAGACATTTGCTATAATAATTGGAATATTAGCTGGGGTTGCTTTATTCATCGTTTTCTTGGTGTTCATGAGAAGGTTCTTTGGGGGAAATGGTAATTGGATACAAACTACGTAAATTCGTTTTTTCTTCCTCTTAAGTAATTAATTAATATAGTAATAATATTTGATTAAATAATTAATTTGAAACTTTTTCTTCTTTTTGCAGGTAAATGAAATAACAAAAGTTTCAAGAAAATTCGTGTCCCAGTTCAATTTGTAGCTAGCTAGAATTTGCTACTTTTGATAACCCTTTTGGCTTGCCATATTTTCATGGTGGACATCAACTTGCTTTTCTATCTTTGCTCATCTTTTCTGCTAAAAATAATTTGGAATTTGTATCAAAAAGGATACTCTCTGAAAAAGTTGTGAACTACGAGCATGGACTCCAATACAAAACCTAAAAAAGAGAAGGGAAAAAAGGAGGCTAAGTCTATTCTTTTTGTAAAGGCATGCATTTGTAATATTTCTATGATGCATTTCTTCTGTTAAGTATTCGAGTTTCGAACATTACATACATGTACATACATATGTATATATGGTGCAATCCATCCAATGGGGTATAACATGTATGCAAGCTAATGATAGAAATTAGAAATTTCCGTTTGTTATTATTGCTTTTTCAATAATTTGATCACTCAATATTCCAAAAATATTGACACCTCTTCATGTTTCAAATGAACTTACGTCTAGTTAGATACTTTGTCGATCCCTCATAGCCTTTCGAGTTATCCTCTTCAAAGTAGGCGACACTAAGAATATTACACTTTTCATTAGTATCACCATGCATGTCAATAATTGAATATGCGTTTTCTGCACATCAAAGATCATATACTAGAAATTATGAGCTATGCTATCTGTACATAGATGTACACATAGGGGTTGTACATCTATGTACACATAAATTAATCCAGAAATTATCATCATAATGGGCACTAAACTTGGCAAGTATAAATAAAGAATACACATTCAAGATGCTTTGGAAATAAGGCTTTCTAATTGCGTTCAATATCGTTAGATATAAGACTAGATAGTTCGTTTGGTAAAAATTCTTTAAAATTCATTTTTCTCCAAACTCATGTATTCTCCCAATAAAAAAAAATTGACACATGATTCCATAATTTTTCCTTATTTTTCAAAATCCATTCTTAAAAAATCTACGTCAAACAAGCCCTAAACTTTTCAGAACTACTAGCTAGGAACACAAGTTTTATTTCAGATTAACTAAACTATATGTTTAGAACAGCTCATTCGATAACCGAAACATAATACATTGTTCAATGCCCTGATAATCACAAAATAATATAAATAATGTCAGCAAAAATATAATTGAATGAAAGCCAACACGTCCAAGGATATGCAATGAGTCATGACTCATTAGAGTACTATTTTATTTTTTTCTTTTACTTCTCTATGATCGAAGCTGGAAGCTTTTTAGCTAAAGTAGTGTGCATGTATGTGGAAGAATCATTCTGTATATTCTCTCACTCATTATCACTATCTTTACATCGTGCTTAAAGGCTAAGTAATCCATATATAATTGAGAAAGGTGCTTCAAAATAAAACATCAGAAAAGGTTTGAAACATTATAGAGGTATCCAACAACTTTAGGCAAGCATCTTTTAAAGCCACATTTGTATTGTACAATGAGACATAAAACTAAAGATGTAAAAGTTAATGAATTGTACCGGGACAACGTCGTGGCTTGTGTTTATGTTAGGCTCATGTTTATAAAGTATTTACAAACATTCGAGTTATTTTTTATTTACATATTTCGAGTGACTCACAAGTACTATCTATTTGTTAATAACTCGTTTTTATATACTTATTTACTTAAACCATTTATAAATACTTACCAAACATGTTTTAAATTTCGAAATTATCTCTTGGGGGTGATACGGTGTTTCTACACTACAAGTGTTGTCATTCGTGATGACCGAAGGGTGGTGATTGCAGTGCACGCTAAAAGGGAGGTGGAAGAACTTAGTGCTGAAAAAGTTGAGGCCATGACAGCGTGTGATGGTTTAATTCATGCTAGAAAACTCGGGTGTTGAACTTAATTTCGCCTACAATTAAGCCCATGTTTGAAACCCATTTTTAGGAGTAGAGAAATTTTGGAATAGAGTGATTGATGTAAGAATGTGTGGTGAAAAAGTGATGAAAAGTTTTTGATTTGTGTGTAATATTATTTTATTAGGAGTATGTGTGGTTGAAATGAAAAATGAGAATGAGAATGGAAAATTAATGGGTGTCAAACAAGGGCTAAGTAACACAAAGTAATCGGTAGAGAATTAAGAAAGAAAGTTCAAAGGAATTCAAAAATTGAAGAAGAAGAAGAATTCAAATTAACTGTTTTTCCCTTTTGTTTTAGGCTCAAAAAACATTAATCCAACATCACAAAGGCAACACCAAATTTTGGAGAATGACACGAGCATACAAAGGTTTGAAGAGGAGAAACTGGACTAGAGAAAGTTGCACAAAGCAAGGATGGTTTGCACAAAGTAGAGAACCGGGTTCCTTTGCTTCTTCCAAAAGCAAAAGGCAAATGATTTTTTTTTTTGGTGCGAGAGGATTGAACTAATTTCCCAGATTTTTTTCTCCAAAGATAGGCATAATCAAAACTGAAAATGGCTAATAAGGATAGAGTTATACAAATTTGAATGAAAGAGATAAACGACCCTTGTCACATTATCTCCAATAATTGGGTATTGAGCACCTAACCCAATGAGCTGATTTCCTCTAAATATCCAATAAGATTTTGGCTAAATCGTTTGTAGTGTGGATTTTAATATTCTTCATCCCGAATTTATAGCCCATGAAATTATAAATGAGTCACTAATTTTCATCATTGGTTAATGTTTTGTTTGTTTAGTGAGTAATTAATAAGTATGAATAAGTTTAATGAATATTTATTTAATTAACTCGAAAATTTAACGTCGTTAATGCGTCATATCTGATTTCCATCGAACACATGATAATTTTCGTCAAGTCGGAGCAATGGATTTCACTCCAATGATGGACCCGGATAAGCGTTCGAATTGTTGAGTGAGTAATTAATAACATTATTATTATTATTATTATTGTTGAGTTTAAGGTTAAGTTTAATAATCGTTCATTAATTAAATAAGATACCTTTCTTAACCCACTCCACTTTACTTGTTTATTTAATTATTTCCCACCGAGCCTCAATCTGGGAATCAAACTTTCTTGAAATTCCTTCTCTCAATTCGATCCAAATTGAACCCCTAAATCAATCAGTCATCAATGGCTTTGGAATGGGTGGTGCTAGGCTACGCCGCTGGAGCAGAGGCCATCATGCTCCTCCTCCTGACTCTCCCGGGTCTCGACTCGCTCCGTAAGGGATTGATCACCGTAACCCGCAACCTCTTAAAACCATTCCTCTCCATCGTACCCTTCTGCCTGTTCCTGTTAATGGATATTTACTGGAAGTACGAGACCCGACCCACCTGTGAATCCGAATCCTGCTCCCCTTCCGAACATCTCCGTCACCAGAAATCCATCATGAAGTCCCAGCGGAATGCCCTTCTCATTGCCTCCGCTCTCATTTTCTACTGGCTTCTGTATTCGGTTACCGGGCTTGTCGTCAAGATCGACCAGTTGAATAAGCGTGTCGAAAAGTTGAAGGCCCAGGATTGATTTGGTCTTATGGGCTGGACGTCGGATCTCAGATAAGCACATGTGCTAAAAAAGGAGAGAATTCCCACTTATTTTTATTATTTATCGCTAATTGATTAATAATGAACTAGAAACTTCATTGTTCAATTACTATGTATGTCGCTGGGTCATGAATGCTTCTCCATCACGTTTAATTAATTACACGAATAATTGCTTATTTTTGTTGAGTGCTATAAATTTCTTTTTGGGAGTTGCTTATTCAGCTTCGTTGGCCTTTGATTGTGCAAAAGCTGTACATTCACTTTTAGTACTGTTATAGCATGATTTGGACTGATCGCTTTAGACTTTAAGGTGTAAGCTAGAAAGGATTTCAGATTGATCCTATGTGTTGATTAATACTCTATTATCTGTTCTTTCTGTTATTTTTATTTATTTATTTATTTTTTTCGGGTTTTGAATATGGACATAGCAGAATCATTAGTATATGATAGGTTGTAGAAGAATAATATCATCGCGTTGTTGATTATAATGAAATTAGTGGTGAAATTATTGTTAGTATTTCTGATAAGGATCCAAACTGGATCTTGCCTTGTATTTGTTTGATGGTCTTAGGCATTGGTTAAGCTTAAGTTTTTAACATCCACTGGAATATGAATATATTCACTAGTATTTTTTTAGAAATGAAGAATTCTCTCTATGACTTTGCAGGAATATCAAGTATTTTTGTAGGATCATAATTCATATATTGCTAGTCCAGAACATGAATTTAATAGAACTGATTGATTTCAGAAAATCAGTGCTGGACAAGTAAAAGTCCATTCCTTTTTTTTTTAGGCATGTTTTGTAGGGAGCATTGGATAGGACTGAAGAGTATTGTGGAAGGAAAAGAAGTTAATTTTTTTATTTTTTTTAATTATAGTGGTGTCCAATCATGTTCAGTTATGTATTGAAAACAGAAACTATTGATTCATCTTTAGGTGGTTCTCCTCTAAGAAAGGAAGTTTACTATATTTATGTAGGGAGTGCAAAATGTACATATTATTTACTCCTGTATATTGAGAAAAATAATGTTTTACGATAAATTTGAAAGATAGTCTTCAATAGCTGGCTTAAGGATAAGGTAATTGGTCATGTTGTGTGGCATTGAGCAATTTTTTTTTTTTTTGAAGCAATACAAGTTGTCTCCAGTATGATGCTGTTCTATTGTATGGTACCATGTATTTGAGCACGGTCTTGGTTACAATTGTGTGTATTTTATTTTCACAATTAACTTGGTTATATAAGCTATATTTTCGACATTTCTTGAGTCTGTTCTTGGATTCTGAATGTGAATCAGTATAACAAATATAAATTCTCAGATGTAATATTCAGTTCTTTTATGTTTGATGGTTTGAAACCTGAACCAGATGGTTGCTTCTACCAGAAATGTTGGGAATAGGCTTGGAAACCAGTCTGGTCATTATCTATTGGGATGAGAGAAACCATAAATTGTATTAAAATGTAATTTCGGACTCTGTTGTCACTTGAATCCAAAAGGAAGCATGTATTGTATACACACTTTCTGTAGATAAAACACACCCACATATTTAACAGTAAGAATATTCCTCCTGACCTTCTAAAAAATACAGTAATCAGTTATACATACTTCATGCTTCCACCACGACCACCACTCTCAATAGTTAGTCAATTTTCCTTTCACTTCAACAGCCTATCAATTCTACTCATCAGCTCTCAGTTTTTGTCCTTGAGTTGACTGCAGCTAGTGGAACCACCTTGAATTTGTCTTTTAATCTGTCAAAAAATATTGCTGAATAAGCTTTAGTGAACATATCAGCTGAGAGTGCAGGTTGAATTAATTTAGCATCTATTTTTACCCTGACAAAATAGGGTCTAAGATGGATAGATTTGGCCTTTGCATATAGTATAAGTGGTTGAAACATGCATAAAACTCAAATTGTAAATACCTGGGGCCTTTAGGCTTAATGTTATGCAACAAATGCTAGATCCATGTCATTTTTGCTTCAGTGTTGCAAGGCTCTTGAGATCTGCCTCTCTACTGGATCTTAATATAGTTTTCAAATTGTTGGTACACCAAGTTTTATCTCCAAGAGATAAATGCAAAATCTAGAAGTTGATCTCCTATCATTACATTCAATAACTCAGTCATCATAATAGAGCTTTTCGGTAGGAGATTGCTAGCTATATGAAGACTAAACCCACGTTCCATGGCACCCTTTAGATGTTTATGCATCTTCTTGACTGCCTTCTCGTGTGTATAGAGAGGAGTTTTCCGTTTTCCATATATTTACGCCCCTTGTTGATTTTGAATGTAATTTCATGTCGTTTGACGGAGGCATAATGTAGAGCACCAACAATGCTCCTCTACAGAGTTGGGTTTCCAGAGGGATCTTGTGTCCAACTCCAGTGACCAAAGGTGAATGGATTTAGAAGCTCAAGTTTTAGATTTTTCCGACAGGTCTTGAACAGTGTGTTTAGGAAAGGTGAAACCCCCATTTTGAAGCTCATTAACTCTAATTCTCAAGTTTCACCTAGTAGAACCCAATAGCATGGATCTTGACAGTTAAATAATGAACTCAATTAGACCTTTCATGTACTTCAGAAAGATGAAGAAGACATTTTCATTCAAGGCTTAAGGGGTATTGAGATAATCCATAGTAGATATAGTGACGCTAGATAGCATATTTAGGTTGTCATATTCGCAAACTCTGATCCACTATTTTTTGAAGACGACGCCGAGAAAGAAAGATGGATTGGAGGAAAAGAATGAAACTTGGAAGTTGATTAAATTCCCGAGGGACAAAAATTCATCAAGGTAAAGTAAGTCTTAAAAAATGAAAATCATGCAAAATACAGTTGAATGGTACAAAGCGATATTGGTAGATGAAGGCTACAAGTGAGCAAGATTTCACTATCAAGAAGTCTTTGGGAGAGATGAAATATTGTTGTGCAAAACGAGTGAAAGATTCATCAGATAGATGTCAAGTCGGTCTTTCTATATGGTTATTGTGACGAAGAAGTCTATGAGATATTGAAGAAAGTTTAGAAATTAAAGAAGGCTCAAGCAAATATCTACAGCCTGTAATTAAGAAACA